>CM029126.1:4847500-4890000 GCA_016859345.1 Istiophorus platypterus | reverse complement strand
TTTTTTTTTTTTTTTTTTTTTTTTTTTTTTTTTTTTTTTTTTTTTTTTTTTTTTTTTTTTTTTTTTTTTTTTTTTTTTTTTTTTTTTTTTTTTTTTTTTTTTTTTTTTTTTTTTTTTTTTTTTTTTTTTTTTTTTTTTTTTTTTTTTTTTTTTTTTTTTTTTTTTTTTTTTTTTTTTTTTTTTTTTTTTTTTTTTTTTTTTTTTTTTTTTTTTTTTTTTTTTTTTTTTTTTTTTTTTTTTTTTTTTTTTTTTTTTTTTTTTTTTTTTTTTTTTTTTTTTTTTTTTTTTTTTTTTTTTTTTTTTTTTTTTTTTTTTTTTTTTTTTTTTTTTTTTTTTTTTTTTTTTTTTTTTTTTTTTTTTTTTTTTTTTTTTTTTTTTTTTTTTTTTTTTTTTTTTTTTTTTTTTTTTTTTTTTTTTTTTTTTTTTTTTTTTTTTTTTTTTTTTTTTTTTTTTTTTTTTTTTTTTTTTTTTTTTTTTTTTTTTTTTTTTTTTTTTTTTTTTTTTTTTTTTTTTTTTTTTTTTTTTTTTTTTTTTTTTTTTTTTTTTTTTTTTTTTTTTTTTTTTTTTTTTTTTTTTTTTTTTTTTTTTTTTTTTTTTTTTTTTTTTTTTTTTTTTTTTTTTTTTTTTTTTTTTTTTTTTTTTTTTTTTTTTTTTTTTTTTTTTTTTTTTTTTTTTTTTTTTTTTTTTTTTTTTTTTTTTTTTTTTTTTTTTTTTTTTTTTTTTTTTTTTTTTTTTTTTTTTTTTTTTTTTTTTTTTTTTTTTTTTTTTTTTTTTTTTTTTTTTTTTTTTTTTTTTTTTTTTTTTTTTTTTTTTTTTTTTTTTTTTTTTTTTTTTTTTTTTTTTTTTTTTTTTTTTTTTTTTTTTTTTTTTTTTTTTTTTTTTTTTTTTTTTTTTTTTTTTTTTTTTTTTTTTTTTTTTTTTTTTTTTTTTTTTTTTTTTTTTTTTTTTTTTTTTTTTTTTTTTTTTTTTTTTTTTTTTTTTTTTTTTTTTTTTTTTTTTTTTTTTTTTTTTTTTTTTTTTTTTTTTTTTTTTTTTTTTTTTTTTTTTTTTTTTTTTTTTTTTTTTTTTTTTTTTTTTTTTTTTTTTTTTTTTTTTTTTTTTTTTTTTTTTTTTTTTTTTTTTTTTTTTTTTTTTTTTTTTTTTTTTTTTTTTTTTTTTTTTTTTTTTTTTTTTTTTTTTTTTTTTTTTTTTTTTTTTTTTTTTTTTTTTTTTTTTTTTTTTTTTTTTTTTTTTTTTTTTTTTTTTTTTTTTTTTTTTTTTTTTTTTTTTTTTTTTTTTTTTTTTTTTTTTTTTTTTTTTTTTTTTTTTTTTTTTTTTTTTTTTTTTTTTTTTTTTTTTTTTTTTTTTTTTTTTTTTTTTTTTTTTTTTTTTTTTTTTTTTTTTTTTTTTTTTTTTTTTTTTTTTTTTTTTTTTTTTTTTTTTTTTTTTTTTTTTTTTTTTTTTTTTTTTTTTTTTTTTTTTTTTTTTTTTTTTTTTTTTTTTTTTTTTTTTTTTTTTTTTTTTTTTTTTTTTTTTTTTTTTTTTTTTTTTTTTTTTTTTTTTTTTTTTTTTTTTTTTTTTTTTTTTTTTTTTTTTTTTTTTTTTTTTTTTTTTTTTTTTTTTTTTTTTTTTTTTTTTTTTTTTTTTTTTTTTTTTTTTTTTTTTTTTTTTTTTTTTTTTTTTTTTTTTTTTTTTTTTTTTTTTTTTTTTTTTTTTTTTTTTTTTTTTTTTTTTTTTTTTTTTTTTTTTTTTTTTTTTTTTTTTTTTTTTTTTTTTTTTTTTTTTTTTTTTTTTTTTTTTTTTTTTTTTTTTTTTTTTTTTTTTTTTTTTTTTTTTTTTTTTTTTTTTTTTTTTTTTTTTTTTTTTTTTTTTTTTTTTTTTTTTTTTTTTTTTTTTTTTTTTTTTTTTTTTTTTTTTTTTTTTTTTTTTTTTTTTTTTTTTTTTTTTTTTTTTTTTTTTTTTTTTTTTTTTTTTTTTTTTTTTTTTTTTTTTTTTTTTTTTTTTTTTTTTTTTTTTTTTTTTTTTTTTTTTTTTTTTTTTTTTTTTTTTTTTTTTTTTTTTTTTTTTTTTTTTTTTTTTTTTTTTTTTTTTTTTTTTTTTTTTTTTTTTTTTTTTTTTTTTTTTTTTTTTTTTTTTTTTTTTTTTTTTTTTTTTTTTTTTTTTTTTTTTTTTTTTTTTTTTTTTTTTTTTTTTTTTTTTTTTTTTTTTTTTTTTTTTTTTTTTTTTTTTTTTTTTTTTTTTTTTTTTTTTTTTTTTTTTTTTTTTTTTTTTTTTTTTTTTTTTTTTTTTTTTTTTTTTTTTTTTTTTTTTTTTTTTTTTTTTTTTTTTTTTTTTTTTTTTTTTTTTTTTTTTTTTTTTTTTTTTTTTTTTTTTTTTTTTTTTTTTTTTTTTTTTTTTTTTTTTTTTTTTTTTTTTTTTTTTTTTTTTTTTTTTTTTTTTTTTTTTTTTTTTTTTTTTTTTTTTTTTTTTTTTTTTTTTTTTTTTTTTTTTTTTTTTTTTTTTTTTTTTTTTTTTTTTTTTTTTTTTTTTTTTTTTTTTTTTTTTTTTTTTTTTTTTTTTTTTTTTTTTTTTTTTTTTTTTTTTTTTTTTTTTTTTTTTTTTTTTTTTTTTTTTTTTTTTTTTTTTTTTTTTTTTTTTTTTTTTTTTTTTTTTTTTTTTTTTTTTTTTTTTTTTTTTTTTTTTTTTTTTTTTTTTTTTTTTTTTTTTTTTTTTTTTTTTTTTTTTTTTTTTTTTTTTTTTTTTTTTTTTTTTTTTTTTTTTTTTTTTTTTTTTTTTTTTTTTTTTTTTTTTTTTTTTTTTTTTTTTTTTTTTTTTTTTTTTTTTTTTTTTTTTTTTTTTTTTTTTTTTTTTTTTTTTTTTTTTTTTTTTTTTTTTTTTTTTTTTTTTTTTTTTTTTTTTTTTTTTTTTTTTTTTTTTTTTTTTTTTTTTTTTTTTTTTTTTTTTTTTTTTTTTTTTTTTTTTTTTTTTTTTTTTTTTTTTTTTTTTTTTTTTTTTTTTTTTTTTTTTTTTTTTTTTTTTTTTTTTTTTTTTTTTTTTTTTTTTTTTTTTTTTTTTTTTTTTTTTTTTTTTTTTTTTTTTTTTTTTTTTTTTTTTTTTTTTTTTTTTTTTTTTTTTTTTTTTTTTTTTTTTTTTTTTTTTTTTTTTTTTTTTTTTTTTTTTTTTTTTTTTTTTTTTTTTTTGTTTTTGTTTTTATTATTCACTTATTTGCAGTTTAGAAAATGTGGAAAATTATGCACAACTACGAGCAAGGAATTTTTTTGTTGTTGTTTAATCGGAAGAGTTGTTTTTCTGTCAGTGGGAATTCACAGGGAAAACCGGCCTCTCTATTATAGCCTCCTCTGCTTATCGGGCCCCGTCGTCGGGCAGCGGTAAACAAGCTCCCTGTGCACAGTCCGCGTGGCGGCGTCCCACCCGGTTTCTCGCCGCCACCGCCGGATCCCCTCCCGCCGGTGTGTTTTAAACATGAGCACGCGTTGCCCTGGCAGCGCCCTCATACCGAGCCGCGATGCCCTTCGTTAAATGCCGATTTGGCTGCTGTGTTGCGGTGGCGGCGGCGGGCACGGAAACACCTGAACGCCGGTCCTGGGGGGGGGGTGACGGCGTGGAGTAGCACGCCGCTTAGAGTCGGAAACGGTCCCGCTCTCCCGATCCACAACCCTCTTCCGTTTGCATGCAAAGTACACACGAAATTCCCTCATTCCATATCTGCCGCTGAAATTGGTTTGTAAAAGAAATCCTATTTCCTTATTTATATCTGGTAAATAGCAGCCTTTGTGAAACACTGGCCACGTCTCCAAGTAACCAAATAACTAATCAACCACTCAGCTGTGGCTCAGACTTTTAATAGAAGTATTATTGTACTTCATTAAGACATTTCGACCGTTAACCGAGCCTGTGTGTTATTTTCTATTCATCTGCCAGATGTCTCTTATAAAGCAGCTTTGTTAAATAAGTCCGGGGCTAATGATATCGTTGCAGCTCTCGCTGAGAAGTAGGAACTTTTAAGTGTTGCTGTGTTTCTAATTAACAAGAGTTCATAAAAATTCCTAAGTGTTGTTTATTACAGATTCCTTGGAAAATTAGTCGAGATTAAATGAAGGGGGTAAAAAATTGTTTTTGTTGTTTTTTTGTTTTTTGTTTTTTGTTTTTTTTACTTATTCACTTATTTGCAGTTTAGAAAATGTGGAAAATTATGCACAACTACAGCGAGCAGAGATTTTTTTTGTTGTTGTTGTTTAATCGGGAGAGAGTTGTTTTTTTTTTCTGTCTCGCATATATGAATTCCGGTTGCAACTTGACTGGCTGATTAATCGTTTGGTCCATAAAATGTCAGCAAATAGTGAGAAATGCTCATCTGAATTTCTTTAATCTGCAGCTGACATCTTCAAACTGCTCTTTTTTTTTTTTTTTTTTTTTGGTCTGGTCAACAGCCCGAAACCCAAATAAATTCAGTTTACTACCAAATCAGACTAGAAAAAAAGAGAGCATAATTTATCCACGTTTGAGAAGCTGAGACAGTAAAAATAGTAGAAATTATCTTTCTCTAAACTAATCCATTAATTAACTAACCACCACTGTGTGTGTGTGTGTGTGTGTGTGTGTGTGTGCGCATATTAAAGCATCAATGCTTCCGACTTGTGGGTCAATATTTATTGAAAGTGTGTGAAAAATATTTCTGTTTGATAAATAGCAATTGTTCATTCATATTTTTTTCATGTTTTATTATTAACTGGTCATTATTAAGTGTTTTCCCGGAAAATGTTTAAAAATTTTTAATGAAAAGTCACTCACACACACACACACACACACACACCGGTGTGTTTGCGTCGGCCTGCTCTAGCCGTGGCTCGGCGCCCCGCCCGCAGGGGGGAGGGGGGTCGCTCACCTGTATCTGTTCGGCGGAGACGTGCATCAGGTGCGACGGCCGCTCGCCGTGGTGCTGCTGCCCGGCGCTGCTCTCCTGCTCGTAGATGGCGTCGCGCTCGGCCTGCGAGAGGCTCAGGAAGCGCCGGATCATGGAGAGGTTCTCCCAGAGCGTCCGGTTCTCCGGGGACGGGTCCTCCTTCCAGCGGAGCAGCTCGCACAGCCAGCCCTGGGGGGGGTCAGAAGGATGTATCATGAGCTGTTGAATTGTTTCACTTCGGATCATTCAGCAGTGTCAATATTAATATTAGGCCACAGATTATGGAAACTTGCTCCTACAGTCAACCAGTCTTTTTGTTTTTACCTGTGGTTATTATCGTAAAACTACTGTTTCTGATAAAAGATTAAATAGATGTAAGTAACAATAAAAAAAAGTTATTGGGGGGGGCATCAATGCATTGCGATGAAAAAGCAATTTAGAGTGATTGGAGTGATTAAAATAAATGAAAAACATGGTTTCGCAAAAAACATTTTCCAGGACTGAAAACGAATCAAAATTAAACTGCGACGACAAGAAATAAAACAAAACAACACAAAACAAGCCCATTATTTCGCCATAGTGTTTTCACTGAGCCGAGGTCGAGCGAGGAAGCGGGAAGGAAGTAGTTAACGTAAAACACACACACTCTCACACACTCGACCACACACACAGGACCACACACACACACACCTAAGTGGCAAGTGACTCCCATGTTTGAGGCGCTCCAGCAGAGGGCCACGAACGACAGAGCCGAGGACGAGTTCAGGAAAATAAACGGCCCCTGGGGGCGTATTCGGACGGACACAGTGCGACGCCGACCCAGGCGACCTCGACGGAAAGATCCGGCGCGACACTGACACGTCGCTCAGGGTGCGTGAAGAAAGGCCGTGTGAACTCAGTAGTAGTTCACTTGTAGTCTTATATGTCGTTTATCTTTCGCAGAAGCTGCAGCACAACCGAGTCATAACGTGTCTCTTCCAAACGTGGTCGTTTAAAGTAACAACCAGGGCAAATCTAAGGAGATGGGGGTTTGTCACAAGTTTTAATGTGGTTCTTTGTTTAATTTTCATTCTGCAAAAAGTTGTTTCTAACGTAACGGTGCCCAGTTCATTGCATTTAACGTCACTTAACGTTTCAAACATGATTTTCCACATATTTGACACAGTTTTGTTGCTCCTGTTCACACGAAGCCCGGTAACCTGCCGCGTGACCTCTGGGAGAGTCGCCATCTTCAACGGAGAAAATAAAGGTGAGAATAATGGGTGAGTCAGGACCCCGGTTTCTGACTGGGATCAGGTTAAGATCCAGAGTCAAACGTTCCGGAAGAAACACAGCGAACGAAAGCGAGAACGAGGGGAAATAGCAGGTCGCCGAGTCGCGTGGGGTAGCGATGGCGGGTCGGGGCGTGACGAAGCCGCGGTGAAGCTACGACACAGCTACAGAGTGGATGAAGGAGGAGGGGTGGCGGCGGCGGGGTGAGAGAGAGAGAGGGCGAGCGACCGAGCGCGTTACGCAGGGCTACCCGCTCGGCCGTGGGTAGTCTGTCCTGGCGGCGTGACAGAGCGGCGCTGTAATCTCCCGGCCAGCGTGCGGCAGCACCTTTCATTTCCACAGGATTACACCGCGCCGCTGGTCCGCGCGCAGACACACACGCGTGCACACACACAGAGGGCAGAGCCACGCCGCCGCGCTGTGTGCAAGAGATAACTCAGCAGTTTGGTCGTCCCCTGTTCCAGCTCCTCCCATAAGCCACATCAAACCCAGGAGGGGTTTTGGAGGAAGCTGAGAAAAAGGGAAAGGGGGGGTGGGGTGGGGAGACATAAAGAGAGGGAAGGAGAGAGAGAGAGAGAGAGAGAAAGGGAGGAGAGCGGGACGAGGGGGCCATAAAGCCAGCAAGCTTGCGTGCCCACCTTGTTCCTTTGCCACGTTTATTGTTGCGTTTTTAATTTGCATGCAGAGGGATTTGGACGGCGCTCCGGTTGGGCTGTCTGTGGTTTCAGCTGATTCGGTGCTGAGGGGGAACGCGCGCACGTGCACGCACAAACACACACGCACGCAAACACGCACGCAAACACGCACGCACGCACGCACGCCGCCTTGTCAAAGCCAGGGAAACAGTAGCCCGGCCCAGCGATGGAGTAATCCAACTCAAACACTCCCCAAACCAGCGGGATTAAACCCAAAGTAGCAGAGCCAATCAAACAAAGGCACGACGTGAACCCGTCTCCATGCCAGGAAGTCCATTTGATGAAATAAAGTACAGAGAGTTTATTAGTCCGCGAGTGTGAATGTTTCCGTTTGTGTAGCTTTTCTCTTTTTTTCCCCCCCTCTTCTTTTTTTCAGCTTGTACAGAAGAGCTTGTCGGGTTTTCTTCTCTTTTCTTTTCTCTTTTCCCTTTTTTCCCCTTTTACACGATGTATGTCAAACGACGGTTAGCGCCGCTCCCGGGGCCAGCGCTCGCCGACAGTGGTCGGTCAGCATTTTCCAGGGCGGCTTCAAGAGCTTTTGTTTGTGTTTGTCTAATTGCATTGCTTCCACAGGCCAGCCAGAGGAGGCATGGGGGTGGGTGGGGGTGGAAGGGGGGTGTGGGGGTAGCACTCTGACTCCACTGGTGCCTGGTAAACTTTAAAATCAAAAACTTGGATATAGACAATCGCATGAAACTTATTTCGTCCAAAACTTGAAGCGCTTTGAAATCTACTTGATATAAAAGAGAAACCTGCTTGTGCAGCGTCAGTTTTCTTTCCTGGGAAACTGCTAAATCAACAAGATCTTACGTTCGACATTCTCGCACTGAGCTGATATTATCGCACCGTAGCATCTGGGCCCCCCCTTTTATTTTTTATTGTTTAATGCAATTTGTCAAACCTCTCCACCGCAGCTGACGAGCACCAACCGCTCTCGGTTTTGGAACTTTCTGCCCCTTTGCCGCTAAAGTGTTCCAGCACGGTCCGGAAAACAAAAAAAATAAATAAAAAATCAGAAAACAAAAAAATCTAGGGCCCTTCAGTCCGGCGCACTCTGCGCGTAGCCGGAGACCATTGAGGGCTCTCTATGAATAAACAGAACAGGTAGTTCAGAGCAGGCCAACGCGTTTGGGTTTTTCTGGGGGTTTGTGTTTTTTATTTATTTTTTTTATTTTACACTCGATGTGGTTCAACAACAACTTGTGCTCAGTTAAGAAAAAAATTCTCTCACGTCACCTTTTTAACAGAGGCGCAGAGGCGCTGCAGCAAACGGAACCGTCGATACTCGCGGGAAAGTCCGCGACCGGACAGTTCACAGGCTTTAAAAAAAAAAAAGAAAATTTCGTAGGACGTGACGTAAAAGAACAGAGCTTCTCCTGCACCCCCTAGTGGTCAGATATCACTTGGCGCATATTTAAACTTCACGTCTCTGTTTTTTGGGGTTTTTTTAATAGTGGATGAAAACTGTTTTTTGGAAACGGGCTGATACGTTTGGTTGATTCATCGAGGGACCTCTGATCCATCGCACAACAGCAAATGTATCGTCAACGCTTGTCGGGTTAAAAAGCCAAACATTTGCCCTTTTCAACTCCTTGGAGTTGAGCGTTTTAATCACGTCACAGATTTTGTCGTTTTTTTGTCTGGTTTTTGACGTTTTTTTGGGGGGGGGGCATTTTATTGACCTATCGATGAAGCTTTGCACTTGACGTTATGTTACATCTGTTTCGCTCCCAAACTCAAAAGCAGCAAAAGTCATCAAAAACATCTGTTGGACCCTCCAACGTAAACAGCTTGGAGTGATCCCTGAAAGCGAAGGGATTGATTTACTACCGGAATAATCTCCGCCATGATTTAGGTCGTCTTTGTGCACAAGTCAGCCCTGAGCTTTCCTGGACGGGGGCTATATACGGCTCCTGTTCGGCCTACACGCATCACGGTAATGATATAAGTAGCAGTGATGTTGATGATATTAGTAACTGTCAAGTGCTTTTTAAAAAGGCACATCTCTACACGACAGCGTTGTTTATTCGGCACGTCGCTGCATGACATCCTCGTGAAACTGCTCAAGGAAACTCGCCGGGGAAGCGGTGGAGGAAAAAAAGGAGGAGAAAAAAAAAGGAGAAATCACATTTACCGACCACCTACGTTCATGACACGTTTGAGGACCTGGGGAGCATGGGAATGGAAGCCGCCGAGCTCCCCCACGTCAGCCGCCGAAGCAGACCGGCTGCTACCCCCCCCCCACACCGACCTAGATTACCGGGGAGGGCAGTTCATTCTGATGCTAAATACATCTCTCGGAGCAACAAGCACCCGACAGGCGCAGGATTATCTCCCCTACGTTGGCGCACACCTGCGACAGTATTTCCCCATAATCCGCTGCCTCCGGGTCACCGTTGCTTAATTATTAATTAGTCCCGGGCGGCGGGACCGGCGGTCGCGGGCGGCGGGACCGGCGGGGCCGGGGGCCGAGGGCCGCGGCCCTTTCCTCCGGTTTTTTCGCAGCAGTCGCGGGTCTGACCAGAGGCTCGTGGGGCCCTGGGGTCATAAGGTGCCAAATTAAAAAGGGTAATAAACTCTTCAGCGGGCCATTGTATGTTCCTGGTATAAATAGCAGCAGGGTGTTCTGATAAAAATATTTTCCTCGCAACACAATAGTTGAATTCATGCGCAAGATTCACCCAGCTATGCAATGCGGTACACCGTGTGTGTGTGTGTGTGTGTGAGTCGCTGCAGTCACAAGCTGCCAATGAGAGCACAGGCCTGCTCTGTCAGAGAACAGCATGGTATTCACCACGCCACCCGCCCACCCGCCCGTTCACCCGTTCGCCGCCGCGGCGAAGCGCCACCCCCGACACGGAGGCTCGGGGGGCTGACGGACGACCAGCCATGAGACGGATCGACGGATCGACAGACAGACAGACAGACAGACAGACAGACAGACAGACAGACAGACAGACAGACAGAGGGCTGTCACGCAGCCTGGCCAACACCTTCCCCCTAATCTCATTTGCTCGTTATCAGCCCCATCGGGCTGACCTCGGCCACCGCAAAAATAAATAAATAAAATAAGACAACAGATGTCCATCAATTTGCCATTTCAGCCCCCCCCATCCCCCCCTTCCTTCCTCTGGTTGCTCTGTGACAAAAAAATGATGGCTCAGTTTCAACCCCCAGAAAAAAATACAAAAACCAGACAGATATGAGATTATGTTGAGCGTCGTTGGGACGGACCCCCCCCCCAACCACTGGGATGACACTGGGAAATAAGCGGAGAAACGATTGCGGCCGTTCCTGCGGCCGAACGGTTGGAGGAAGGATCTGATCCGGGGGCAGTGGGACAAACCTCTCCTCTGTCTGAGCAGAGGAGGAGGACTCAAAGTGGACCTGGGGGGGGGCACAATGCATTATTGTCTTTTCCCTCCTCTTTGACGCTGGCAGGGGCCCAGCACTGGCAGACAACGCCAGGCGGATAAACGCAGCGCAGATACCACGGCGCGTCTGGACCTGCTCCTCCCCCCATCGAGGATGGACCGGCGGCGGGTGCGGGACCGCCGGGCTTCCACCCCCCCAGAGAAAGGTAACGTGGTGAGCTGTTAATACGCCACGGTGGACGCCCATCTGCCGACGGGGGCCTGGTCTCGGGGAAATGTTCCTGACGCTCCGGCATATGCGAATCTCCCGCAACAATAAGCAATAAGCAATAATTGACTGCGTGATTCGGGGCCAGATTTTTTTTTTTTTCCCTTTTGGTGGGGAGAATAAGTCTTTATATGCGAACTGACACAGCTACGAGTGACTGTACAAACAAATTGTCTTTGGCATACAGGAGGTTAGCTCGACTGAAATGGGGTCAGTGGCCTGATTGAACCGCGGCGGCGAACGGAAGGGTGGCGATGGTCACGCAAAAACAGAAAAAAAACCCCCAAAACAAAACAAAAAGAAACTCAAAAAACAAAACCTAAACAAAGTTTAGAAAAAAACATATAGTACCGTCCCAACAGACGGAGCGTTACGCCACAAAGTCCCGTGTGTTCGTCTGTTAGTCGTCGTCGTGTAGATAAAGGCCCTGAACTCGAAGAGATCGGCCGAAGGACGAAGGCTAATCCGAACGCAGGCTCCTCATTGCTATGGCGCGACATAGAATTAAAAGAGAAAACGACACCGACGCCGCTCCGACGGTCGGTCAACGCGCAGGGTTGAGCTGCGCGATACTCCACCACTGCACGTGATTCGGTGGCACTGGTTTGGGTTTTTTTGCCATGTACGGCTCCGTATTAGTCCAGGACCTTTCCCTTCTCCTTCCTCCACTGAGCAATTCACACTCATCTAACAGCAGAGGAGAAGTGGTGATGGGGGGGGTCACAGGCTTTGTGGTTCCTGCTGCCATCACGCGGCTCTGAGGTTTCAAGCTTCAGCTGTGTTGACCCGGTATGAAGAAGTTTAGAGATGCCTGCGGGGCCACGCCGCCCACGGCACAGTGCCCCCCCCCCCAGTACGGCTAGTACAGTCACTCCATCATCATGGTTACAAGCGGCGCTTTCTCTTCTTTCACTGGCTGCACTTTCATCCTCAGTTCTCTCCCGAGCCAGAACCTCTGGTTGTTCCTGTTTTGTTTATGTATTTTTCACAATAACAGGCTATTGACCGGAACGCAGCACCGGCTCGATGGGTCGTTTCACGTGTGCGAAACGGCTGAAAAACCGCGACGCTGACGGCGGCGGATGGAGGGAAGGCGCCACACGTTCGACCGCGGCGGCTGACGCGGGTGCAGGCGCAGGAGCAGCCTGACGGTCACACACGCTCACGAAAAAACATACAAAACAACAACAACAACAAAAAACTGTTGCCCGGGCACCTGAGCCCGGTTTTGTTTGTTTTTTTCACGAGCTCGCCGTCCGATCGCACGCCGGCCCCGGGCGTTCAGACGGCGGCGGGCCGTGAAACAGACGGACGACTCTCTGACATGACAGATTTGCGACCGTGAAAAAAACGGTTGATGAAATTTTGAGTTCTCGAGAAAGAAGAAACAAAAAAAAAAAAGAAAGAAAGAAAAAAGGAAGACGCTCCCTCTCGATATGAAGTCGCCTAAATCATTTTGAATCTCTGCCTTTTTTCCCGTGTTATTAAATCATGGTGATTCCTGTCAGAGCGGACGCTCTCCAGATTTGTTACGGCCAGACCCTGCCGCCGTCCCCTCCTTGGGACGTCCGCCCGGCGAAACCGAAGGCGGAAATTACGCCCGGCCCCGGGCGTTCAGACGGCGGCGGGCCGTGAAACAGACGGACGACTCTCTGACATGACAGATTTGCGACCGTGAAAAAAACGGTTGATGAAATTTTGAGTTCTCGAGAAAGAAGAAACAAAAAAAAAAAAGAAAGAAAAAAGGAAGACGCTCCCTCTCGATATGAAGTCGCCTAAATCATTTTGAATCTCTGCCTTTTTTCCCGTGTTATTAAATCATGGTGATTCCTGTCAGAGCGGACGCTCTCCAGATTTGTTACGGCCAGACCCTGCGCGTCCCCTCCTTGGGACGTCCGCCCGGCGAAACCGAAGGCGGAAATTACGCCCGGCCCCGGGCGTTCAGACGGCGGCGGGCCGTGAAACAGACGGACGACTCTCTGACATGACAGATTTGCGACCGTGAAAAAAACGGTTGATGAAATTTTGAGTTCTCGAGAAAGAAGAAACAAAAAAAAAAAAGAAAAATCACGAACGTCTCTCTGCAAAAAAAAAAAAAAAAAAAAAAAAAAAAAAAAATTGCAAAAAAAAAAAAAAAAAAAAAAAAAAAAAAAAAAAAAAAAAAAAAAAAAAAAAAAAAAAAAAAAAAAAAAAAAAAAAAAAAAAAATAAAAAAAAAAAAAAAAAAAAAAAAAAAAAAAAAAAAAAAAAAAAAAAAAAAAAAAAAATCACGAACGTCTCTCTGCAAAAAAAAAAAAAAAATAAAAAATCACGAACGTCTCTCTGCAAAAAAAAAAAAAAAAAAAAAAAAAAAAAAAAAAAAAAAAAAAAAAAAAAAAATCACGAACGTCTCTCTGCAAAAAAAAAAAAAAAATAAAAAAAAAATCACGAACGTCTCTCTGCAAAAAAAAAAAAAAATTCAAAAGAGAGAGGAAAGGCAGCTTATTTGTCCCTCTTCAGCCGCAGTTTACGCTGTACGTTGTAAACATAGCGACAGAAGAACATGATGTTGTCAGAGTGATGCGGATGAAGAGGCGATGAAGAGGCGGAGAGAGGAGAGAGAGAGAGAGGAGACTGTGAAAGACAGAGGGAGAGGAAATAACGCGAGCAGACCGAGAGCGCGCACGAGCGCCAGCATGAGCACTTGGATAGGTCCTAATATCTCCCCATGTAACCCCCCTCCCACACACACACACACACACACACACACACACACACACACACCGACACACTCACTCACTCACACTCACACACACACTCATTCCCTCTCCCTCACACTGCATCTGCCTGAGCTAGTGGCTGTAGTTAAATTGAAATATTTCCCGGCGTGTGTCAGAAGCATGCAGAATGGTAATTATGACAGATCTGATTAGGCGGGCCGAGTCGGGCGGCTCCGGGCTGCAGGTGCGACCTTGTGCATTCCTGCGTGTGTAAATAAAATTAATTACAAGCGTGTGTGGGGGGGCGGGGGTGGCGGAGGGGGGGGGGGGCGCGGCGCGTGACATCGGCGTGCACAGGGGGGACTCCCACGGGGGGCACCCTAATGGAATATTTTCCCCGAGTCTAATAATACAGTTGGTATTGACTTGAGGTAATTAGGGGGATCATTAAAGCGCTTTTCCCGGCGTATTTGCCTGCCTGATCAGATTAGCGGGAATGGGCCTCAGAACAAGCCCTGTGTGGTCTGTCAGGAGAGGCAGAGACGGCGGGAGAGGGCGGGCCGGCTAAGGTTCTTCAGAAGGGGAGCGCCGGGAAAAACGCCCGGGGGCCCGTCACCGGGACCGGGGTAGCACCTGCTAACAAGCTAGCAGAGTGCGAGGACCGGCGAGGCCGTGCACGCGGCTAACGAGCGAGGAAAAGCCAGAGACCTAGCGATCTAGATCGGTTCGCCAGAGGTGACGGACGCAGGACGAGCAGGGCTCCCGACGCCGACGGGGGGCGGAGTCCCGGTCCGGCCGGTGAGGGTGGAGGAGGAGGACGAGGAGGAGGAGGAGGAAGGCGGGCTGGGGCGAGTGGCGGCACAGGCTGAGAGGGATGGCGAGGGGGACGCGAGGCAGCTCTGGGCATGCTCAGTGAGACGACCCCCCCCTCACCGCTAAGAGGCGGAGGGCTCGACCAAACGAGGCAGAGGAGAGACTAACCGGGGCTGGTGGGAATTCCACTGTCCATTAAACAATAAGAGGAAGGCTCATTTCAGAGGGTGGGGAGGACTTAACTGTTTGCAAGATAATTCATTCGCTAAATTAATTATTCAGACAGCTGGGTCTCCAGTTCAAGAAATTGTGTCTTTAATAATACAGGGGATCTGGCCCAGCCTGTTTCCCGTGGCAACCTAATAAGCAGGCAGGCACAGGAGATAAATAAATAAATCAATTAATAAACAGTCACAGCCCTTTTCGGTCCCCCTCCCCCAGGCGGGTGGGCGGGTGGGGGGGGGCGCGATATGCTCACGGGGGTACGACGAGGGGGGTGGGGGTTAAACAGCGAGCCATCCCGGCGTGGGGGGGGGGTAACGGCGGTCCCATCGGCCGCCAGCGAGCGGACGGTTGCCATCTCGCCCTTAGCATCTAAGTTGGGCTAACGTTACGGAGCCTCCCTCAGAAAACCTCCGCCTCCACGTTCCCCCTCGTCGGAGGACGGCGCCTAGACGCAGACTTTAGCCGGAATGACGTCGACTTCTTAGCCACCTCGTACGTGGCGTTCACTGGGTTTAACGTTGCTGTAACAGGTGCGTTGACTTAAACTGATACCCACCCCCCACACACACGTAACATCGGATAATGTTTGCGTTTCGATTCAGCTCATGGCTACAGCTAGCGAGCTAAATCAAAAGCGGGAAAGCACTGATACCGACAGTAACTGGTCAACTTAAGCTGACGCATACGTTAGCTTGTTAAAATGTTCTTATCCGTTGCGTCGACCGGCTAAACAGGGTGTGTGTGTCGTCACATTAGCCTCTGCCCCGTCGCGGCAGGACATTAATACTCGATGTCGTAAAAAACGCTTGAGTTGACAGAAGCCAAAGTGCTGACACATATAACTAAAGAGGTGAAACGCAGGACCTACTCTAAACTATATTGTGGTAAATAGGTTTAGATTTTTTTGACATGACACTGAGCAAAAAAAGACTGATTTGTGTTGTAATTTGCAAATGTGGCTCAACACACGACATTGGTTTTGAAAAAAGAAGTTGCGTCAACACAAGATACAAACAAGTGGTGCAGATTTTAACCGAGCAGCTCCAACGCACTAAGAGAAAAAAGGATCCCGTAACATCTCCGCCGGATCAGTCCGACTGTCCTAGTTTGTCATTCGACGCCGTTTGGACACAACTGTTCATGCAGAACACGACTTCTAACGTCCCGACCCCGAGTGGCTCCTCAGAAACAGACAAACCTCGGAGCGGCCACAGTCTAGAAACAGACGCCCGAAAGGTCAGCCATCTGCCCCTCTTATTAGGCAGCCACTGGATGGAGTGACACAGGCCCCGAGTGTGTGTGTGTGGGTGGGTGTGTGTGTGTGTGTGTGTGTGTGTGTGTGTGTGTGTGTGTGTGTGTGTGTGTGTGTGTGTGTGTGTGTGTGTGTGTGTGTGTGCGTGTGCGCGCGTTGGTGGTTTCATGTGCTAAATATCTGAGATCGAGCCCAAGAAAAGCGCCCAGGCCCTTATAAAACATGCACGACCACTAAACGGATTCCTAACAGGAAATTATTCATTTTCAGAAAAAAAGGAAAAGAAGGAGGAAACCCATGAAGGAAGCGGTCCCGGTCGCTGTCGCCCTCCCCTCCCTACTGATATCAGTGTCCCCACCCCCCCACCTCTCCAGACCAACAAGGCACTCACTCCACCACCAGCCCCCCCGTCATCACCACCTCCCCACCCTCCGCCCCAGGGACTGCTGTGCCAGGCGGGTGCAGGGTGACAGATGGCATACACCAACCCCCCCCCACCCCGAACCCCCACCTCCTCGCTCTCCCCTACTGCACCATCCCACCCCCCCCCCCGGTGGCGCAGCGGCGGACCAGATCAGTGCCATTCTGTCTCATTAGAGCCTGGCTAATTAGCGTAGCCTCTTCCAGGGGAGAATGAGCGAGTGAGGGAGAGACAGAGAGAGGGAGAAAAGACACATGGGGAGGGGAGGGCGGTGGCGGCGGCGGCGGGGGGGCTGACAGCGCTCTGTACTCTGCTGGTCATTGAGGAGTCGGAAGGCTCTGAGCCCCCGTGGCGCGCAGGGCTCCCAGGGCGCTTGTTTTATGACAGCAGGGACTCTGATTTCCGTCCGTCCGCGCGATTCCTCTCGGGAAGTGTCGGGGACGCTCAGACACGGAGGCCCCGGTCAAAGGAGGGGCCTCTGAGCTGCCCCCCCCCCACCCCGACGACAAGGCCGGACGTTAGCCGTCTTCTCCGATGGCCCGGCCAACACGGCTGAGCCTCCCCCGTTAATGTGAGCGAGAACAAAGCGCGCCAGGTCACCGTAAACCCCTCTGGCCCCACCGAGCCGGCCGATGACGTCGCCATTTGGCTCCGGGGGGGGTCGCGATCCAGATCACGGGCCTGCTTCGGCGGGTGCGGCCGCATCGACATCGCTGGTTCCTGCCCGGTAGCACGCGGCTCGTTTCTCCCCTGAAGTCTGACGTCTCCAGAGCTGAATGGAGATGGAGCGGCGATCTCAGAGCATCCAGATCAGCTCGAATCACCGAGGATACGGATCGTGAATAATGATTCTGATTTTTATCACAGAGTAAAGTAATATGTGTCCTAATAAATCAGAATGGCTGCAAGGATCTTTCCAAAAAAAAAAAAAAAAGGTAATAAATAAATTTTAAAAAATAATAAATTATATATATATGTATGTATATATACACACACACACGTTTATTTATATATATATATATATATATATATATATATATATATATATATATATATATATATATATGTATATATACACACACACCTATGCTCAGACTTTAAGTGAATGGCGCCCATTAATCTGATAGAGTAATACAGGCTTGGTTAGAGTCACTGCTCTATAGTTACTACTCTGTATATGTGGCAGTAAAACCGTGATTGAAATGCAACATTGAATATGTGAGGGGAGGGGTGGGAGGTGGGGCAGTTAAGGGCTGGCAGAGGCCTGCTGTGGTTACGAGCCCTGAGAGAGGACAGGATGGCTGCGATCCAGGAGCCCCACACACACACACACACACACACACACACACACACACACACAGCAGCAGACACAAACACACACATTCAAATGCGCCTTCAAATAAACCCCTTATTTGATGCACAGAAAAGAAAATGAAGAGAAACACATCTATATATGTACATATATATATGTATATATATACATATATATATATATAGTACATGCACACATCTGAGCATACACTCAGAGGAGCATGCAGCATTCAGTCAACCCCTGTTTACGGCTTTTCGTGCCCGAGGGGTAGAGAGGTGGGGCGTGCCGCCGGCGACCTGTCTACGTGCCGTGGGGGTGGGGGGTGCCGCGCCAGGCCTCCCTCACCTCCACACCTCCCTTATTTCTCTCCATCCTCTGCTTCTCTGAGATGTGTTTATCTGCCTCTCCGTGAATCAGGCGCCTGGGCTATCCGCGAACGCTAGACGCCTGGGAACCGATGTGGCCGAGGAGAGGCCGACCCGGTCGCGCAGGGGCCGAGCAGAGGCCAGCGCCTGGCCGACAGGACAGCTTGGCCTCCCGCAACCCCCCACACACACACACACACACACCCCGCCCCGCCCCCACAATTATTTTTTTTCCTGGACCCCGTGTGGGCATCCTGCCAGTCCAGCCCATCCTCCATCCTCATCACCGGCCGCGTCCCCCAGCTCGGCAGCAGAAGCCTCTGCTGGCATGGTTCTCTACCCGGGGCTCGGTCGGCGGTTATTTTCCTTCCTCTGTGTACCCAAGCTTTTTATATACATTTTGTTATTTTTCCACTACAGACCAATTCGAACTGGGAGTTTTTTTTCCAGCTCATGAACAATTAACACTGAGGCACTAAGCCTCCGGTATCCTGGCGAGAAAAATTTCCTCTTCCTGAGAATAAAAATCCACTGGTCACGTGGAGCGATCGTTTCTTTTAGTGCCAGCACCAACGCCATCAACCTATTTTGGAATAAGTGAATAAGCAGAATTTGATAGCAGCAGAATCTAGTAACATCTATGCTGTATCTACCTATTTCTACCCTCTCCTCCAAACATATGGGTTCTTGAACGAATCATCCAGAAATCGCTTTTTTTCTGTGCGAATGCAAGATGGATTCAAAAATCTGGGACGGGTCCGTGAGGATGTTACACACAATATACGAAATTTTAATCGATGTATTTGGGTGCGAACGGAGGCGACGGTCGCCACAGGGGCCTGCAACTAAGGCCTATGTTCATCATCGATTCTGCCTGTTATTGTTCCTCAGTTAATTGATTCTTCCAATAAGATGTGAGGGGGAAAACTGTGAAAATGCCAATCACAATTCGTCGCAGCCCAAAAGTGACATATTCAAAATTGCTTCTTCTGTCTGACCGACAGTCTAAAAACCCCAAACGCGTTCAATTTGCAGCGATAAAAAAAAAAGCAGGTAATCACTCGCATGTGAGAAGCTGGAACCAGCATTTTTGCTTGGAAAGTGACTCAAGCGATTAGCTGATTAGAAAAAAAATAGCTTCTAATTAATTTGCTGTCAATCAGCTAATCAATTATTTGACAAACTGTAGCAGCTCTACTGCAAAAAAAAAAAAAAAGTCGTAAATTCTTGTGGATGGGGCAAACAGCAAAGCATTGTGGGAAAAGACGTTTCAACTCAGGCTAAAGCGAATTCTGCCCAAAGCATAAACCTGAACGAGCAAAACTACAACATGATCCCACTTTAAAATAAAAAGGGTTATTGGACCAACGCTGGATTTTAGAAGATTTTTGAGGAAACTGGGACCGAACCGGGTTCTGGTCTCTGATTTTTCCGGATAGGGGGGGGGGGGGGGGGTCCCGATCGGGTGGAGCAGCCACTGGTTGGTGCCGGTTGATGTGGCAATGCCGGCTGGGTAGTAAGGGCGGGGGTGGTGGTGGTGGTGGTGGTGGTGGTGGGGGGGACCAGCTGCCCGGGGAGGGCCCATTACGAGATGGAGCCAGAGATAAGTGCTCTCCCAGGCCCCCTTTCACAGGCATAATTAGCACACTTCTTATCTGCTGCTCGATTCACATTCACACCCGCCTGCCATGAATGGGACGTGAAAAAGAGAGGCAGAAACCGAGGGGGGGGCAGGCAGGGCGTTGGGGGGGGGTGGGTTGAGGTAGAGGGGGCAAGACAGAGAGACGGGAGGGGAGGTGGAAAAAGGCTCGGTGGAAACCTGTTCCCAGACAAACCTTCATTTGAGAAGAGAGACACGTTCGAGTTAATGCCGCGACCGCCTTCGCCAACCCCCCCAGCGCCCCCCCCCCAAAACCCTTTCTCTTTCTCCATCCTACCAAGGAGTCTTTGAACTCCTTAACAAAAACAGTGGTTTGTGCATCAAACTGCAATTTGGTAAAACAAAGCTATCTGGGGGTATAATCATCCTAATCAGCAAGAAAAAAATAAAGCCTTTGCAGATATTTCCAGATTATTCCGCCCTTGGTGATCTATCCCCTCCACCCCCCCTCCAACCCCCCCATCATCTTCTTCATCAAGCACAATTGTGGAAATCCTCCCAACTCTGCCTCCGTCAGACACGAAAACCTTTAATAATAACTCCTTAGCGCTACAGTTTTTAAAATTGCTTTTAATAAAGAGTTATACCGGTGCTGCCCCCCCCCCCCCGGTTCCAACACACAGCCTTGTATTGTGTGAGCTCCCTTCTCTCTGGGAGAAGAAAACAGAGGCCTCACTGATATAAACAGCTTTGTTTGGTGTTTAAACAGCGTCGACCGCTAAACTCCGAACCCACAATAAGGAAGACATGCGTCCTCACGCTGGTGAAGCGCCGCGGACGAGGAACCGAGGCCGGTTTCGCTCGGCGCCGGACGGATTCCGACTTCTCTTCCCCGCGTACCGTGCGGACGCCGCCGCGTACGTCCACGGACGTTCTGTTTTGGTTTTTTGTGACCGCGTGTCGGAGCTACCTGGCTCTTGGAGGCGGCCACCTTGGCGAAGAGCGCCTGGGAGACCTTGGCCCTCTTCATCTCCTGCTGGATCTCGTCGTAGATGGTGGAGTTGATGTTGAGGATGCAGCTCTCCGTCTTGCCGTTCCACTCACTGGGCAGCGGCGACGGCTTCACCTGGCGAGAGAGGCGAACACGGGGGGGGGGGAGACGGATGAACGTCCTGTACGCAGCTACGCAAAACTTTCTATTTAAAAACTCTAAAACTTTGTCAAGATATTGAATTCTCCTCCGCATGTGATAGCATTTGGTTGTGTTTACTTAACCTGGAGATGTTTTTTTTTTTGTATTATCAGAGTCATGTGTGACAGCCAGTATAATAAGCATCGCATATCTGTACGTGTTGTGTAACTGAGCAACAAGATTTCTCTGTATTTCTCAGGACTTCTGATACCAAATTAGGACTTAAACAGACACAAACAAAAGCCCTATTCAGCCAAAATCTAGTTATCAACATTCGATGCAATTAAAATCTAAAGCTTTGCAGGAGCATAAAATAGTGCATCATCGCCATCCTATAAATATATTTAACAATGTTCCAAACAAAAACTGATCAAAATGGAAATAGTGGCCTCGCTCTTCTACTATAAATTCCACATGTTGCTCCCATTAACGTTTCTTTTGCTCCAAAACAATGGAAATACATAAATAGCAGGCCAAAAGTGCATGTTGGGAGATGATAAGCTCTAGAATGTGTACTGCGTATAAAAATGTGCGAGTTCAGATTGGCGGGTGGGCGGCGGTGGTGGTGGCAAAGGGGTGGAGTGATTTGCTCACAGGGGAAATGCCCACGGGGATTCGGGGATTCCAGTCCTCGGGCCTCACGCTGTTACAGTCTTCCCTCCGGGGCTGCGGTCGTTGGGAACAAAACACAACCACATTCGTTTAGTCTCACGTGATTAAAAAAAATAATAAAACAATAATAATAATGACAGAAATAAAGGCAAACTGGCTAAACACAACCACGCCCACAGGCCCATGTAGATTTCACCCAAAAGCAGCGCCGGCGTCAAGTATTTGCTCCGAATAACACTACGAACATCCCCATGCGGAGCTGGTGATCAGAAAAAGGCAAACTCAAGTCAAATGAAATCTAATCGTCTCATGTCTGACGAGGCGACGCGCCTCCCGATAAAGGCGTCGCCCGGGAGCCATCGGCGTATGAGTCACTCACACAGTGGCCCCTCCCCCTTTTTTTCTGAAAGGAGACGATCAGACAGGTCGGGTGTGAGCAACGCGAAACCGATAACGCCGGCGGCTCCTGACTCACGACGGGGCCGAGAGAACGTATATATGCGAGTAATCGTCTAGACGCCGGATGCTGGCCCCTTCATGTGTCATCAACAGTCACATGGCGCCTTTTCTGGGGCCTCTGTTCCTGGTTTTCTTTCAGTCTGAGCAATGCGTTACCATGTCGGGCTAATTGTCAAAGGCCGGGGACGTGCACTAACTGGCTGTTGGGGGGGGGGGTGACCCATCGGCACACGTGAGGGAAACATACCTCTGCATCTGTTTTTATGAGGCCAATAAACCCCTCCTCCACCTCCTCTGCTAGCTCGATTGCCACCCCGGCTGATTTATGTGCTTAAATTCACACCGCATTGCTCCGTGGAAGGGGGGGGGGGGCGCTGGCGGGGGGCCAGGTGTATGAGTGTGCGCTCCGTGGGCGTTCCTCGCCTGAGAACGGGTCCGCAGGATGAACGCCGGCGGGCTGAAGATGTGCAGGTAACGCGCGCCAGGTCGCGTTTGGGGCGGCCATGGGCCGCATGACGTGTAGCATTGTGTATTGTTCTCCTCTCTGTTCCCGTAGGCCGGTCCCAGATGTGCTGAGAGCCCCCCCCCCCACACTGAATCACTGATTTCTAACGCACCTCAAGTGATTATCGACAGCCTGGAAAAGCCATAAATCCAAGATCCCTATCTCTGCTTCCGGGATTGTTAATGAAAACATTGGGTTAATCATAAAAACACCGTTTCTTGAAAATTTGATTCTTGTGCTGAGGTCCACACTCTATCGCGTCTGCACCAAGACAAGCTCCGATTGTGCAGATGAGCTGTGAACTGGCCCCGCTGAAGTTCAGCGCCGCTGCTCCTGAATGAGCCCCTCTCCTTTTAGTTTTGTGAGGACGCCGGCGGGGGGTGCGGAGTTGGGTGGGCCCTCGTCTCTGTCTTTTTTTTAATCACCTCTCACCTAAAAAAAAAAAAAAGAAAGGAAAAAGGGCCAAATCTTCTCGGAGGGACAGAGGACAGAGGAGGCCTTTGTGCCCCCCTTCCCCCCTTCTCACCTCCTAGATGCAGCTGACCGCACTTCAATTGGGCTTAAGTGGTAGAAAGTTGCCACATACCTTTCAAATGAGGGTACAAAGACTCACGGCGAAGGGTACAAAGTTTGTGCTGTGGCACGCGGCGACTCCGGGAGAGGGGCCGACTAAATGGCGTCTGATCTTTTTGCGGGGCTCGCCGCCGCCGAGCGGGCCTCGGTTTTTCAAAATGGGAGGGCCGCTAATGCCGCCTAATGCGTGGTAAAAGGTCAAAATTAGCACAAAAAATTATCCGTCATTTGCGCACCGTCCTCACCTGTGTGGCGAGGGCGGGGATGATGCAGGACCCATTTACATGCAGGCGGAATGTAAAGTATGTTCTCTGGCGCTCGCGCCGACCGAATGAATTGGCATTTATCTGTTCCACAGGTTTCCAGACAGGTTGTGGCCTGATACAATGGAAGGGAATGTGAGGCGGGCGAGGAAAACAATGCGCCTGGGCGGTGGCTCGTGCGCATACTTGCCGCTGTCGAATGTAAACAGGGAGCGCTGATGAGAACGCGAGCGGGACTCGTCTTATTTTGAAAGGGCCGGGGCTACGTCTGTCCACCTCTGGTGTCGCGTGACGCACGGACGCAGCCCCCGCCCTTCCAGCCGCGTGCCTTCTGAACTGCGAGCGCACTTTCGCTCCATTCCAGGAAAGAGATATTGTCTATTAAATTTCACTCCCTTCAAAGAACTATTGGTTTTGTTTTCAGAATATTATGTTAGAAAGTCTCTTCGGTTGCACAAACATTCCTCTGAAATGGAGATGCTTTTGAAAGGAGAAATTATCTCATTAACCCTCAACAGGCAGAGCCAACAAGACAGATATATCATTGCACAAGCTAGCTAGCTGTCAAACTGGGATGGTACGTAATGGCCGGGCTGGGGAGCCTGATCAAGATGGATAACCTTGAGACGACGACAGCCAGCGGATGAATACAAAATAAGGGGGGGGCGGAGGGTCAAGTTGGACACGTGAGACAAGTTCAGTACGATCGCAGGGTGTGAGAATAACGTTACCAGCGACTGTGTTGCTGGTGGAATGCACCAAAAAGTATTTGCCTTTGAATGCTACAAGCCAGAAATCTCCTTTACAGGAGCAGGAGACGTGGGGGGGGGGGTCGGGACGCGGGAACGTCGGAAAACGGCGTGTGGCGCCGGAGATTCCTCACACACCACGGCAAGCCAGGCAACGGCATCGCGGGGACATACGCTCTGGACGGTCGGACGGACGCCTGCCGCCACGCGGTCGACCTCCTGAAGACCATCCTCCCGACCCCGAGCCCCTTCAGTCGGACGAAGCTCCGGGCTCGTCCGAAGGAGCAAAGGGAGGGAGAACCGCCTGTCGCATTCTGCCCCATGTCAGCCGGGACCGGATCCAACTACCCCCCCCCCTTCCCACCCCCGGCCCACAAAGGATAAGCAGATCGGGTCCGGTACCAAGCTTTGTAAATGCAGGGCAGGTGTGGATTTTCCAAAACTGGGCAGTCTGAGCGAGGTTTTTAGTTGTCTTTTCTTCTTTAACTCCACAGTAACACAAGTCAAATTTCTATCGAGTAAACTAAAAAAAAAAAAAAAAAAAAAAATTCTAGTTCTCTCCGTGATTGTTTTTCTCTTTTAGAAAGCAAATAAAAGAAAGTGAATATGATTACTTTAGGTGCATATGAGACACCTGCCTTATACTGCATGATATATATTCAGCCAGCGCTGCAGTGGTGATAAAGCAATTGATCGGTTGGACCATAAATTAGATCCTGCGCTGTAGGCATCTATAGCAGCACCACCAGAAAACCTTAATGGAAGAGTATAAAGCTGCCTGGGCCTCCTGCCTCTAGGAAATGTCTGGGAAACTCAGGTTCTACTAATTATTACATGATTCATAGTAACGTCCAAGAGAACATTAAGGGAAAAACATGCAGAGGGAGGCAGGAGCCATCCGGTACCTGTACGGGTCGGCTGGGCGGGGTGCTGATGAGCGGGGCCGAGCCCATCGCCGAGGCGGCTGTCAGGCTGCGCTCCCGCTCCTCCTGGTAGATCCGGTCGCGCTCGGCCTCCGGCAGCTGCAGGAAGTTCTGCATGGCGCGCAGGTTGACCAGAAGCGACTGGGACGCCGTTTTGGGGTCCTCCTCCTTGCGCAGGATCTCGGAGAGCAGGCCCTGGGTGACGGGGTCGGGGGGGGCAGGAGGAGATGAGAAAATAAATGGGAGAAGAGTTAAAGAAGTTGGACGAGAGTCAGAGAGTTGAGCGAGGAGGGGAACAGTCACATTCGAGGATTCCTGAGCAAGAGTGCAAAAGAGAGCCACGAGTGTAAATGGAGCCCTCAGTGACCTCAGCGACCCCAGCGACCCCAGCGACGCCCCGTACCGACACGGACTCTTAGGGACGCGGCGTGTAGCTCACGGTTGTGCTTGTGTTTTTTGCGTAGAAGCAGCTGGCGTCGCAGGCTTTCTCCTGCTTCATCTAACTCTTCCTCACAGGCGCCAGTCTCCCTCAACCCTCCATCACGGATGTTGAGAAACCCTCGAACCAAAGAGCAGTTTGCTCTCCCTCCTCCTCCTCCTCCTCCTCCTCCTCCGACTCCTCGAGACTCTACAGAGCTTTTGTGTCTAAGTAAAAAAAGAAAAATATATATATATATCATCCTCTTCTATCAGTTCATAGCACTTCATCACTGATCCTTATCGGATCCTTTCTGGCCTTTGAACTTCCTCCTCCCGTTCGGTGTGTCTTTCGCAGATCTCGGTCGTATTTCTCAGAGCATCGCTCTCCCTCCCTCCCTCCTTCCCTCGCGGCCGCCCGCAATCAGCGTGTCCTCTGTTCGCTCTTCAATGGCGGCCCGATCCCGTCGCCGCAAGGCGCGTGATTGGGCCTTTTCATCGGCTCCAGGGCCGCACGCTGTGCAAGCCGATCGCTCCGCTCCTCCCGCCGTCAATAGGTGTGATTTGGAAATAAAACCAGGCGATGGGGGAAAACAAGCTTATGTGTTCGGTTTCTTGTTTTTATTTCTTCTCCTTTTCTTTTTTTTTTGACCTCCGTGGGGGAAAACGAGCGGAGCCGCGAGACACGCGCTCGGCGTCCTTCGCCTGCCTGACTGTTAAGACGTACACAGCCAGCCAGCTCGTATAGGTGGGCCTGTGGTATTCAGACAAGTGCGGACAGATTCGCAATCAGATTCAGGAGAGACTTTTTTTTTTTAAATGGCGAAGGAGGCCGTGCGCTCGATGTACACAGGGTATTCGGGGGCTGGGGGTGGTGGTGGTGGTGGTGGGTGGATTAGCGGCGTATCTCTTTCTGTTTTTTACTGCGCGTCGGTCTGGCGGTGTCTGCATTCTTCAGCGTGTGCATGCTTATCATTCTTGCCATCAAGCATCAGGCCGTGCTGTCTATCTCTCTGGTCAATCAGTTTCCTCTCTCTCTCTCTCTCAATAAAAAAGAAAACAAAAAACCAAAAAAAGACCTCGGCTCCTCTTCCTCCGCCTCCTGCATCCACAGCGGCACCTCCGTCACATGGCGTGCATGAGGGTGTCCGCCACCCCCTCCCCCCGCCCTCTAACACCAACCCTCGTAACCCCCCCCCCCCCCCACCCCCACCACCCCTCCTTTCCTTTTATTAACTCAGGCCTAGTGGGAAAAAAACAGACACCTAATAAATAA
Source organism: Istiophorus platypterus (assembly GCA_016859345.1). Taxonomy (NCBI): domain Eukaryota; kingdom Metazoa; phylum Chordata; class Actinopteri; order Istiophoriformes; family Istiophoridae; genus Istiophorus; species Istiophorus platypterus. Next base: position 4,863,854 of record CM029126.1, on the reverse strand, counting down.
TCCTCCAAAGGCAAATTCTCCAACGGCACAATGGGGCTAATTCCTCATATCAGCCACAGATAAGGCTCTGTTTGCGTGGGAGCTTGCCCCGTCTGCACAAAAACACCACTGTCTGACTGTACCGCACCACACACACACACACACACACACACACACACACACACACACACACACACACACACACACACACACACACACAACCACACATTTATTTCTCAGGGGGAGTTGCTGTAGGTTCTAATTCTAATAGATCCTTATCAGTTTCTGTTTTTTTTCCTTTTTCATACACAGCGACTTCAAAGCGAATGGAGTCGTAATGAGGTTTTGCTGTCACCGCCCCCCCCTCCCATTTCCAACTGCCTCTAATACACACAGTACATCTTAAGACATTATCACTGTCTCCTCTGTGCTTGTGCATGAGTATGTGTGTGTGTGTGTGTGTGTGTGTGTGTGTGTGTGTGTGTGTGTGTGTGTGTGTGTGTGTGCGTGTGCATGGTATGTATGCAAGGCCCCTGACTGAGAAGTGAAACTGAAGATTTTGCCAGGCAGAGGACGGAGGCAGCGACCGAGCTGGGGCCTCCAGCCGGGGCCTCCGGCCGACCTCGGGTAGCGAATGTAGAGTTGCTAGACCGCTCAGGCGCATGAGAACGGCAAATGGGACATAGATTCGAATATCGGGGGCCTTTCCTAGTTATTTCTCCAGTCAAAGTGGTCCTATCAAACCGTTTTATGACTTCCTTAATGGGACGTGTCTCCTTCCCTGACAGGACGTTAGTGTCTTAGACAGAGAGGGATAAACTTGGAGGGAGGCGGTTCGATCTCCTGAGAGCGGAACGTCTAAGGAGACATTTTTTTGGACTCGCTTTTTAAAATTTATTTATTTATTTATTTCATTTCATTTCACGTAGCTGCCTGATGTCACCGCCAACGACGCGCCGTGTTTCCCGGCGTTCATTTCGTTAATGAAACGCCGACTGACAGATTTACGGACTGAAATAATCTACGACCCGCCGAGAGTAAGACAAGAGGCGGCAACAAAGCGGGCGAGACAAACGACGGACACGTGCAGGCGTCAGGCCGACATTTATAAAAGAGGGTAGAGGCTAACGCGGCTAATCAAGTGTTTTGGGCGCGGAGGCAACATTAATGTAGCGTTCGGTCGGCTCTCTTCGCCATTGTTGTCGAGAGGAGCGATAAAGTTCCAGGAGTAATGTCAGCGATTCATCGAAATCGTCGTCAAGATGTTCGTGAGAGATCATCGGTAGTATTGCGGCTATCCGGCAGTGTAGCGTCTCCTCTCAGAATACACCCAGGAATCAAAATCAAATTATATTTAAAAGACAAACTAAATCTTATATCGTTCCTGAGAAGGATGTAGCAAATATCATAAGATTCCTGTAACCAAACTACGTAAAATAAGTCACCGTCGGCCTTTGTAGTTAGTTTTGTAGTTTTTGTGAATCCGGTCGATTGGTAAGTCGAAGGAAAACATCGGTTCCACTGGCAAACTGTGACCCTGTTTGGTCACATCTAAGAAACCTCTCAACCTGCTGCCAAACCAGGGCTTCATCATCAAACGGAGGTTGAGGGGGATGAAAAATCAAACTGCCACAAAGATGTAAAGACCAAGATGGCAACTTTTAGTACCGACGATGATTTCTTTTTTTTGTTTTAGCCCGTTTGCCTTCGCTCCTCACCTGGGTTCTGTTGAAGGCCACGCGGGCGAAGACGGCCTGGGAGATGCCGGCCCGCTTCAGCTCGTCCCTCACCCACTGGTAAATCTCCGAGGACACCTCCGTGTTGGACGCCACCTGCGGCTCCAGGGGCTTGGTGTGGGAGCTGCGGTTGACGGGCGGGTGGTTGAGGTACTGCTGCGACAGGGACTGCTGCGCCAGCAGCCGGTTCACCGCGTACTGCTGGTTGAGGATCTGCGCCATCACCAGCTGCTGGTTGACCAGCTGGGGGCTGATGGGCGTGGACACCAGGCCCGGGTGGTGCAGGCCTGGGAGCTGGGGCTGCCGGCCCCCGGCCTGGCCGCCGTGCGACGGCGGGGCGTGGGGCAGCGGCGGCACCGGCGAGGACGGGGTCTGCTCCGCCGTGCTGCCGGGGATGGGCTGCTGCTGCTGGGAGAAGCCCAGGTGATTGTGGTTGTGGTTTGAGCCGGGAGGGGAGAGGTCAGACAGGCCGTCCATCTCAGCTGGATGTGGGGGGTAGAAAGAAAAGACAGGATCAATTTCAAGTTCACCTTAAACACAACAGAGAAAACCAGGGAGAGTAGAATTTAGAAGAAATGGGAAAAAAAAGTAAAGTTAAACCCTAAATCAGGACCATCAGCTTAAAAGCCATTGTCTCTAATCAGAAGAAATGAAACAGATCTTCTCTGTATCAGATCAAGCTTCAGGCCTGAGTGAATCTTTGCCTGTCAGCCAGGATTCCTGTTTAGTTTCTATAAGGAAAGGGAATACAGTTTTTTTGCAGCCGGCACTTACTCCCATCTAAGAACCCCCAAACCGCGAACAGAAAGGGTTTAGTGTCTTCTCCCTAACTGGTGCCCTTCACAGGCCTCTTCCTCCCTGATTGGATATGACACAGCTGATCAGCCGGCGAGCGGTTTAAAAAAAGAAAAAGATGGAAACGCAGATAAAAGAGCCTCATTGTGTTTGACCTGTGTCTTTCCTCAACCCATGCCTCCGAAAATTAAGTTCAGAACGTCTGTGGCCTCATCATGTGAAAAAAAAAAATAAAAAAATCTCGGAGACAGCGGGGTGTGTGTTTGTGTAAAGTACAGGACTGGGTGGATGTGCGTGTGTGTGTGTGTGTGTCCACAAAGGCAGGGGCAATGCTGATAAATCTGATTCTCTCTTTACATCCTTAATTCTAAAATAAGGAACACAAGCCAGCCAATATGACATTTTTAGGGGAGGGTGGTCTAAATATAAATGTAAGGAGCAGCGACCGGAGACGGGGGGAGGAACATCGGAGGATACGCTGTGTAACCTGAGGAACGGCCTTGTACGCCTTAAGAAAAAAAACGCCGCCATTTAATGGCTTTTTAGAGACTTTTTTTTTCGCGGCATCTTCGGCTCTGGGAATCTTTAAGTCCATAATGGCTGCTGGGGAATATTCTGAGACAGGTTTAAATTATGTGCTTAGAGGACGAAAACAATGATTTTAACGTTCAAAAGTATTACCCACAGCGAAGCGAGTGAGCGTTTGGAAGCGGCTGAACGTTCTCCAGGTTTCCCGTCCGTTTTTAAGGTGCTTGCGCCGAGCGGGCGAGGGGGGGGCGGGTGGCGGTGTTTGAGGATTTGTACGGAGGGCAACGTTAACACCTTCGGAGTGGGCTGCGGCAGTAAAGCGTCGTATAAAATTGCGGACAGTGTATATTTACTTTTACGGGCGGCAGCGGCTGGGGGGTGGGGGGGGGGGTCTTCAACAAGCTGAATTTTTCTGCAGATGAAAGATTAAGTACATGGATGTTTTCCAAAAATACCCACAATAATCGCGTGTTCGAGCCGCCTGTTTTTTTAGGTTTGTTTTTGGGTTTTTTCAACTGTCAGCAAGCACAAAACGCTCGGCCAAGACGGGTCTATTGAGCGTTTGTCGAAAACAAATGATGTTTGTGGCGGCAGGATGGGGGGGGGGTAAGAAACAAAACAAAAAAATCTTGGTAATAATCACATCTCTCCCCATAATCCCTGGCATTCCCTGGCTCTGATGGTATGGCGTGCCTATTCACTCATATATGATTGTGTGTGTTTTTGTATCCCTGTGTGTGTGTGTGTGTGTGTGTGTGTGTGTGTGTGTGTGCAGACTGCTGGGGGGCAATGCTCGCAACACACAAACACGCAGGCACACGGAGGCATTTCCATGCAAATTGAAAAGAGAAGGGGTGACAGAGGAGCATGGCAGGCCCTGGGAGAAAGAGGCTGCCACAGAAGCGGGAGTCCTCGTGTGGAATCCTGCCACAAAAGAGCCCCGGATTAAACACACAATGGGAATGGGATGTGGGCTGAGGCAGGGAGGGAGTGTGTGTGTGTGTGTGTGTGTGTGTGAGACTGTGAGCGAGAGAAAAGAGGGAGAGAGAGAGAGGGGGGGGCATACAAAGTGACCTAACTCCCTCTCCCGTGTTGGCTCCCCTTGCGCTAGCGTCCGCCGGCGGCCGGTAAACGCCCACTTCAGCTGCTGTCGGGCGGCTTTCGCCAGCACCTGGCGGCCAGGTACTTATCCCCCTTGACTTCGGGGACCCCCCCCCCACCCCCTGCTCAATTACGCCGGCGGTGAGGTAAAATGCCGAGTCACATGTGACCGCCGCGGCCAAGGCACAAAGGGATGACCGCGGCTCGCTCTCTCTCTCTCTCTCTCTCTCTCTCTACCAGCCTCCCAAACTTGGCGTTTGCCCAGCACTTGCTCTTCCTGCCATTTGCGGCCCTCTACGTGGGGCAGACAGCAGCTCGTCATGAATATTGAGCTCGGGGCTTGGTGTTGGTGGTTGTTGGGGGGGTCGGTTTGGGGGGGGGGGGTTGCCGTCGGTGTGCGTGGCGGGCACCTGAAGGCTCGTGTGCCAAAGTTTTTTGTGTCTGAGGTTTGGCTAGCGTGACACTTGAGCGTGTGGATGCGTGTGAGCACGTCCCAGGTTGTAATCGCTGCCCGTGTACATACGCAATGTGGTTTCTTTCTTATCGGTGGCTCGTATCCTCTTAGAGAACAACGGAAATGAAAAAAGAAAAAAAAAGAATGAGAATGATAAAGACTGCTAAAAACAATTTAGCAGTCAGCACTTTCTTTTGAGCCAAGAGGAAATAGCATTCAGGTGTTCTCTCAATGAGAAAAAAGCGACTTGACTTGTCGAAGGTGCAACCAGGATGGGTGATTCAAAAACCTGAAAAAGCTCGGCTCTCTTTCTAAACTAGGTCATAGATTGAGATGAGAGGGGTTGAAAGGCAAGGTTGGTTCCAAATTCCTACTCGAGCTCGGGCTAACAAAGCCGATGAGTCACTTTCCTTTTTTAAATATGACTTGAAGTTGTTGTCTGAGTTTGGGGGATTAAGACTGAGATTAAAATTGAGATTCAGGCATTAGCAGGCATTTAACATTAAGCATTAAGCGTCCGGGAAGGAATGTAGCTTAGCTCGCATGTTGAGTGTGTGGGTTTATATTCTGAAATTAATCAAGATAGAGGGACAAAAGGTGGCAAAATCAAAAAAAGAAAAACTCAGGTATTTGCAATGAAAAACCTGATGCATACAAAACAAAGCACTGCAGTTTATGGTTAAAGTTTGGGTGTTTTTCAGTGAGGTTTGGTTTAGAGTTGTAACCGCTGGGGTTAAGGATGTAGCGGTTAGCGCTAGTCTCCAAGGAATTTATGTCAATGAAGTGTCCTCCACAGTGAGAGAAAAATACAACCAAGGGTGTGTTTGTGTGTGTGTGTTTGTGTGTGTACGTGTGTGTGCATGCTGGTTTGTGTGTGTGTGCCCATGTTGCGACATACCTAGTGCATTGGCACGCGGGCTCTCGCGAAGGACGCATGTACCCAGGTAGCCCTCCAGCTGGGAGGGTTGGCGCATGCCTGCACAGTCGGATGGCCGGGCACGCACATGCACGCACACACACACACACACACACACACACACACACACACACACACACACACACACACACGCACGCACGCAGGTACACACACACAGCACATGGCGTAGAGTTGTGAGGAAAGAAACACGGGGTTAAGGCTTTCTACAGTTCTTTCTCACCCACTCAATCTAAGCAGAAATATGACTTTTTCAATTGCCGGCGCCACCGAGGCCGAGCCGGCAGCTGCACCGGTCCCACTTTTGAGGAAACAGGAAAAACCAGATTAAAATAAAATAGGATAAAATAAAATAAACGACTAAAAAAAAAAACAAACAAAAAAAAACAACAATTTTGACAGAAAACGTGTGGGAGTATACACAAGTACAGCAGGTCTGAAGTAAATAATGTTCCCAGCATATGTTGCCACTTTAACAGAAGAAAAAAAAAAAAGAGAGAAACATCAGATAAGATATGATCACAACACGCTATTTGCATGGACACTGGGAAAAGATTTTTGATATAATCTCATGTGTCATCACTGCGAGCAGCGGCAGCGGCGGCAGCAGCAGCAGCAGCAGCACACTGGCAAAGTAAAAAAAGATTGTTCAACAGATTGTTAAAGCTAATATCTCAACGGTAAATTGCATTATGAGCCTCGCAACAGAGTGGTGTTCTGCTTAATCAAAAGACATAAAAAAAATATATCGGAATTCTATCTCCAGCAAGGGTGCTACTGGTATTATATAACCTCATTTCCTGGCGGGTCAAAGGGGGATTTTTTTTTTTTTTTTTGATAATATAAAGCATGCGTTGTTAGAGGGTTGATACGAAAATCTAATTGAATTTCAGACTAGGCGGTGGCCAGTTGAAGTCATCGCTTGCTTTATTTTTTTGCGTGTTTGTGGAAAACTGAAGTGTTAAAAAAAAACAACAACAACAAAAAAAAACCAAAACCCCAAGATAGAGGCCTGAGCTTGACTCTCGCGTTAGCGTCGGTTAAAGCAATAACGGATAAGTCAGAGATAACGCTTGTGTGTTCAACGGCGTAATCTTGAATTATTAGATAACAAGATAAAAATGTATTTCTGCTTCGTGCGGCAGCAGGAAGACAAAGAGGCGGTTGGTTAGAGAACATATTGTAACGGTGACTGGTGTGTGTGTGTATGTGTGTGTGTGTGTGTGTGTGTGTGTGTGTGCACGCAAAGAGACAAAAGTGTGAGCTCCATACTTTGCGCCCCTCCGTTTTGCTTACCCATCATATCTTTTGTCTTCTTGAAATGTTTATACCAGCGCCCAAATTCCTGACACTTCGCCGCCGACACATTTGCATAGTAAGTGCTGTTCACAATGGAGGAAATCATACTCTGAAAGAGAGAGATTGATTGAGAGCGAGGGAGAGAGGGAGAGAGAACGGGAGAGGGACTTTAGATTCTTACTGTGGAAAAATACAGACATAATATTAAAGCTTGTGAAACATGCAGCAACACTGTAGCTTGTCAAAACAAATAAAAGATAGGGACATGGTAAAACCCAGCCCCCCAAAAAGAAGAGGAAAAAAAAGGGAAGGAACCAAGTGACAAAGTATCAGGCATGCAGAAAATTTCCGACCTCTTCCTCTTAAGGCAAAATTAAATCAAACAAGGCTTTATCTGGTGCCTTTTTTATCAAATGCCGTTGAGTTTGTCTGAACATTGTTTTTAGAAAGACATATATATTTATATTTATATATAAATATACACGTGTATAAATTTTCAGAGTGGGTGAATTACGAGTTCGACCGGGCGTCCGCTGACATCAAGAGCAAGGCGGCAGAAGAGGGATATGTACCTTCAAAAGGGAGAGACGATAACAGCTTATTGAATATCAGCATCTTTGGGGGGGGGGGCATGTAAACAGATAAAGCTCTTTTATTAAAGCTCTTTTATTTTTCGGCGCCTTATTTACACAATCTGCTAAAGACGGCGACTCGGAGCAGATCGAGGGGCCACGGCGTCTCAGAGCAGATCGAGGGGCCACGGCATCGCGTCCCTCCCCGCCGCACCCCCCCCACCCAACCCCCCCGAACCCCACCCAACCCCACCCAACGTGGAGCCAACTCCTTGCCCTCGCTGCCTTTACCTCAACCTCCCTCCTTTCGCCTGGGAAAAAACGCACAAAGAGGCTTTTTTATTTATCCCCCCCTCTCCTCCTCCTCCCTTTCCAGTTTCATTAAAATGAATGTTTTAACACCTTGCCGGCCTCCGGGCGAATAGTGAGGTTGGTGCAGGAGAAATTGTTTTTGATTGTTATAAATATTCAAAAGAACCAAACCATCTGTTTTCAAATTACAGGTATGCCATCTTTATCATTTTCTATAATATATGCACTCGGAGGATGGCGGGGATGGGGGTTCCGGTGGGGGAGGGGTCGGGGGGGCATTTGGCAGAGCAGCACGCTGGTGGTGGTGGTGGGAGCACAATGAACCCGGTACGGGATGATTCTGGCTCCCTGGCACCGGGCCCCCCCTGCACAAACGCCGTCGGAAAGGGCCGATTCCGGCCGAACTCTGAACTCTGAACTCCTGACCCCTGCCTGTGCGTTTTATGTGATGGCTGCGCTGCTAAGTGTGTTCAACCGGAACACAATAAAAAATAAAAAATGGAAAAAGAAAAAAAGAAAAAAGAAAAAAGAGAAAACTTGGCACCGGCGTGGACAGAGTTCATGGGAGGATCTAAAAAGAGCAAGATGGACACAAGTTTCCTTTGTCAGGCCGCGGCAGGGAGGGATCTTCTCATGGTCGGGCCAGAGCAAAAGCCTACTCAGCTTTAAGTACTATTTTAACCAGATTCATGTGATAGCTCTGACTACAAAGAATCGCAGGATGAAAAATTTCCATCGGACTTTTTCTTTTTCGGGGGCCAGTAAAACAAGAGCTCTCGGGCTGGGTTTCTCAAAAGACACCGACTGTGCCGGCTGCCAAGTCTTGGCGCCGAGCAGTGTTGTAAAAATGCGACCGAGAGGAGACGAGAGCGGTCGAACGATGGAGGTGGTGCCCGAACACCTGGGTCGCAGTTCCTCGCATTTCAACAGGAGTAGCAGAAACCTGTTTGTGCCAGGTACAGCGAACGCCGCTGCTTTTATGGCACGCTCTCATTTTTTAAATAAATTGTTTTTTGTTTTTTGCACAGTCAAATATGGGAAAGCGAGAGCGTAGAGTTTCGCCGGCAACCGCCACTACTGGAGTTCGAATTTGCGCCGGCCAAAAACAGGGAGGGTGGCGAGGACGGCGAGGACGGCAAGGTCAGCAAGGTCGGCGCTGTGATAGGCCTGCGTTCAGTGGAGAAACCTGGTTTAGAGTTCAGGTTGGGGTTCAGAAGCCGGAGCTGCCCCTTTCGATGGCTCAGACGTTCATGCTCCAAACGGCTCTATCATCAGGATCCGTGCAGATATTGGGGAAATTAAAAAAGGGCTGGTTCAACCCTCCGTGGTTTTAAAAATGATAGATCCTGGTTAAAGGACGCCGCAAATCAGATGAGTGACCGTGCTCTCGGAAAGAGCAAATATCTGGGAAGATGACCGCTAAGGCGGCGAAACACAACACTCCATTTTAACCTGGTTCCTTCGAGCCAACTCCCAAAACAAAGATCCATGAGGGGGAAAAAAAGCCTGCGTATATAAAGTAAGAAGAATTCTCCTTTAAGTCAAGGGGGATAATGAACTCCTCTCCTCCAGCCTGCCATGTTTTATTTACAGTATATCTGGGCTAAGGCAGCTCCAGGCAACAAGCAAGAGGCCTGCAGAAGATGGTGTGCCTCTCACTCTCTCTCTCTCTCTCTCCATTCCCATATTTCTCTCCATCTCCCTCAATGCTCCCTCTTTCTCCGCCATCTTTGACACAGATGTTCTAATAAACGCTCCTCATTAATCAGCCCTCTCCCTCAATACATCACTCTACCTCTCACAGGGGGCCCTGCGTGTCCGTGTGAAGCAAACAATACACACACACACACACACACACACACACACATAAATACACCTATTCTCTCTCTCGCTCGCTCTCCCGTTCCGACACACACACACACACACACACACACACATCCGCACTAAGTGAAATCAAGCAAATAACCGGAGCCTCTGCTGTCACTGCGGTGCCAGAGGGAGGACGGTGCTCAGGCCCGTCAACAGGTAGCATGGCTGCGTGCGCGTGAGTGTGTGTGTGTGTGTGTGTGTGTGTGTGTGTGTGTGTGTGTGTGTGTGTGAGATCGCCGGTGGTGTGATGCGCGTGTCCGCGCATGTGTGTGTGGACCCTTTAAGCGATAGCCATCTGCAGCACAGAGAGCTTATCAGCAAGACCAGGAAGTCGCACTGGGCTACTATCGGTCCCCAACATCTACTCTACACCCCATCATGGGAGACAGGAAGAGAGAGCGAGAGCTAGAGCGAGGAAGAGAGAGGGAGAGGGAGAGGAGGAGAGTGTGTGTGTGTGTGTGTGTGTGAGTGTGTATAAGAGGATAACGGTGTAGCAGGCAGGTACTGTAGGCTCCCAGCTGCCAGCGTCAAAGTGTGGCGCTCACGCTGGCGAACTCCAACTGAGGCCGAGCACAACCCCTGCAGACACACACACACACACACACACACACACACACACACACTTGGTGCAGTTACACAAAAATGCACACATGAAGGTTAACGCGCATCCACACACACACAAACACGCAAACCCACATTCCAACTTACCCTGATGTCTTGAATCAGCCGGGGAAAAAAATGAAGCACATCCCATTTGCAACACTCTGCCTTGTCTCTCGCCAGCATCTAACACAGCTCAATTATGGCACACATCCACCTCAAGTGGGATGACCCCCCCACCCTCCCATTTCCTTCAGTCTAACACACACACACACACACATGAACGCACACGCACGCACTGGCAACTAGGCTGCGCCTATGGCAGCTGAGGTGGCGAAGGCCCGCAAAGATGGCATTTTGATGACTATTTGCTGCTACGCAACGCAGCAGCTGGTGCATCATGGGGCCGCTCAGCGAGAGCGAGCAGGGGGTGGGCAGGCAAGAAGAGGTGGTGGTGGCAATGGGAAAGAGTGGGGCGAGGGGGTGGTGGGGTGGGGGGCGGGGAGGGGGGGATCTCGTTTGTTGCCATAGTTTCTGTGAAAATGGGCGAGGGGGTTGCTAAGCTTGGTAGCAACCCTAAGAAGAAAGAAAAAAAACAAAAACAAAAACAAAATAACTAGTCGGCCTGGTCGGCTGACGGAGGCAGAACCAGGAGCAGCTTCGTTCTGCCGACGCGTCCCCGGGTTATTAGCCGCGGATCTTCAGGCGCTTTTCCATACGTGCGTGCGTGCGGGTCAGAATCGTGACAATGGCCGCGGGTGACACACATTTTCTCCGAGCTTCCTCTTGTGATTTGCGGGCCAAACGCACAAAGCGCGACTCCCCGCTACAAAAGAATGAAACCAAATGTTTGACAAGGCGCCGGACAAAAGCGGCATTTTCACAAAACAGCCCCCCCGCCGCCCCGTCCCCGCCGCCCTCCCCCCTCCCCGCGCCGCTGCTCCCCCCACCCCTGCCTCTCTCTTTAGAGCCCCGCTCAGAGGTGGGCTAATTCTCTTTCACTCACTCACTCGCTGCGATTCCCTCATCTGTTAACCTCTCTTTTTGGGTCCGGGATTACGCTGCAGAATATCAAGGAAACACTAATCCTGGAGAAAAAAAAAAGAAAAAGAAAAAGAAATCGCGTAACAACCCCCCCCCCCCGGTCCCCTCCCACCCGTTTCGCCTCTTTGGTCAACCAGGGAAAAGCTCCCCGGAGGCCCGGGGCCTGAACGGCGGGCGGGAAGCGTCAGCGGTCAGAGGGCAGGGCGCCCGAGCATTTGGGGCTAAAATGTGATGACCAGTCTCAAAAAAAAAAAAAACAACAAAAACCAAACAAACAAAAAAAAAACAACAACAAAAAACACTTGAGCTTAGGAGAATTAACAGCCACGGCTCCACGGTCGTATCGGGGCCACATGAAGCCCCACCGAGTAACAGATGTCAAAAACATCCTGGCGGCCATGTTTGAACAAGGCAGGCGCAGATACATGTAGATCATTGCAGATCATCGGGGTGCGAGGCAACAACAGAGCGAAGCTGCCGGCTTCTCTTTAAATTACAGCAGAAAGGGGCATTGTTCTTTTGCAGTTTGCTGAAAACAGACGTGGCAATAAAAAAAAAATTTAATTTTTTTATAAAAGAAAAAAAGGCAAAATATAGCACATATAAACGCAGATTAGATTCTGACCGACGCTAGCACCAATCTACCCGCATGATGGTAAACACAGGACGTTTACATCCGAATCTGGGGCCGAGAGCAGCTGCTGATGTTCACACCACGAGGAAGGAAAAGATCCGGTTAAAGATATTTTCAGGACCATTTTTCCATCCTCGCCGGAGAAGCTGAAACAATCTTCGGCTTAATTTGAGACCGGTGTGTACGTGAAAATAAACCGATGCGTGTCTGAGGAGGGGGAGTGTGTGTGTGCACCTGTGTGTGTGTGTTAGATCCTCTGAGCTAGCGCTTGCTCTCCTCTGAGCCGTCTTCACATATGGACCGTAAACAGGGTGATTACCAGACCGGGCTGGGCTCCGCCTGAATGCCACCCAGGGACTCTTTACATCATCACCGCACTGCTCATGCCCCAGCTAAACACACACACACACACACACACACACACACACACACACACACACACACACACACACACACACACAGGCGAGCACAATCGAGGGTCTCCAGGTGACCATACGGCAGCCTGGGAGGAGAGCTGCAACCCGGGCGGCACCCACGTCGCTTGGATCTGCGAAGAACGACTGCGCTGCGCTGCGCGCGATCGCCCTTCGCTGATATACGACAAAACACATTAGCGTGCGAGCGGCACGCGCACACACACAAACACACACAGACACACACACATTATTGGCCCCTGTGAGAGATATACTGCCGTTTCATTCCATTCACTCCAGAGCTGCCTCTGTGATATACTGACTACACCTCCTGTTAATACAATATCTGAGGCGGTGCTTTCTATCCGACCTCCCAGCCGAGGGAAGGGGAGCAAAAAAAAGAAAAGCAAGAAACAACAACACGCCGAGTATAACACCTGACATGAGAACGCGCGACACATCTCCCGCCCGACGCAATGAAAGAAAGACCCAAAAAAACAAACCGCGGAGAGAGCGACGCAAAAAGTGAGGAAAAGGAACAAACAACAAAAAAAAGAAACACAATCCGGATCCTTCTGGGTTCGGGCCAATGTTTATCTAACAATAACCATACGTTCGACAACACCTCTCCAGTTCCTTTGGCTGCCGTCGCGTACAAGTCACCGTATGTGCGTGCATGCATGTGTGTGCGTGTGTGTGCACTTGCATGCGTGCGTGTGTGCGTTCGTGCGTGCGCGTCGGGGGCGTTAGACAGAAACAACAAAAAAAAAATCATGCGGCAAACGAGCGACAATAGCCATTGATTCGGGTTTTCTATGGCGATTCTCTTTCCCACTCGATCAAACTCAGGGCATTTGATAAGCAAAGGATAAAAGACAAGAGGTGATGGCGATAGGGGTGTTTGTTTTGTTGTCGGGGTATGGTAGCAAAAAGGGGGGGTGGGGAGGGGGGTGGGAGAGTGGGCTTTTGTCTTTTTTCTTATATTTTTCTTTCTTTTTTTTTTTTTTAATAAGCAGACTGGGCTTCAGCACCTGTGATAAGGGACATTCTTTAGCCAGAGAGCTCTGATTCATGTCTTTGAGTAACTCCTTGAGGGCGTTTCTTACTGTAGAGTGGCTCCATTGCTCGGGCGGCAGGTCCTCCAGCTTAGGACAACTGTGGAGAGAGAGAGAGAGAGAGAGGAGACATGGGGGGGGGGGGGGTTGGAGTGGGACAGGGAGGATAAGGATGGGGAGACAGGGTGAGGCGAGAGGGAGGTGGAGGGGAAGGGGGGGGTTCGAAGGGAGAGCATGAGAAACAATTTCAGATGGAGAAGAGACGGAGATAGAACGGAGAGCCAGCAGCCCCGATGGTATCTTAGCTGGAATGATGAAGCATACAGGCCACAAGTTCACAATATTAAAATCATGTAATCCGGGATCATGGCGCCGGATTATTTCCTACGCTGCGGCGGAAAGAAAGAAACGGTGACGATGATGGGCGTTAAGGGGCGACGGGCGAAGCCTCGGGCGTTCGAAAAAGGCTCCCCGACCCAGCACGGCCGCCCGCTTCCGGTCGTGACTGAAAAGACGACATGAAAATATCCCATAACGATATTAAAAACGCTAAACGCCGGGTCGCAGTTTATCGCTATTTCGATGTCTGTCAATTATTTTCTTTTTTTTTTTTTACGAGTCGATTTGGAGCCATAAAATGTCAGAAAGTACTGAAAAATGACCGTCGCAAGTTACCAGAGCCCAAACAGGCATCGTAAAACTGCTTGGTTTTTTTTCCAAACAGCAGTTAAATATAAAGACGTTAGAAAAAGATAAATTGAAAAAAACAACAACCGGATGTTGGACGCTCGGCCAGCCGCACTTAATCGACCAATTCAACCGGCATAGTCAATCGAGACCGATGTTTTGATCGGGCACGCGGTGGGGAACGATCGCAGGAGGTGTAGAGACGGGAGGCCGCCAAATATCGGCGATGCCGCTTCATGGCGGTAAACGCTGCTGATGAATCGGCCGAATCGCCGGAACGATCAGATAAACGGAGCGACGGTGGCAAAGGGAGGAAACCGGGAAAAGGAGTTGAACGGAACGCAGAATGCACGAAGGCCAAGACACACACACACAAACACACACACACACACACTCATTTGGTGGGTTTTTTCCCTGCTGCAAGCGCCCCTCCAAGACAGACAGATTTCATTTGGCGCATCAAGCAGATGCATCTGGAGATTGCTCTGTCTCACTCCCTCTCTCTCTCTCTCTCTGTCTGCCTCGCCCCCCAACTCTTTTCATACCCCCCCCCTCTCTCTTTCTCTCTGTCTCTCTCTCTTTCTCTCTCCCCTGATTGTTCTGATTAGTTAATTACTTTATACAACACATCTGCTGGATTGATGCATGAATTATACATCAGCTGCATGTGGCGACTATTATTTCGTGTTACTTCTACCTTCCTGGCTCGTTGTGCTCGGCAAAACAATTTAAGGTGTTACTGGCTAGATTTCTGCGGCGGTTTTGGGCGAGGAGGGTGTGGGGGGGAAGGGGGGGGGGTTGAAGGGATGGCAGGGCGGGGAGAGAAAAGGGGGGGGCAAATACAAAACAATAACAATACTGACAACAATATGCAGCAAAATCAAAATAGATTTATGTATCAAAGATTAGATTGGTTTTGCCCGTTAGGGGCTGGAGTCGCCAGCCGCGGGGGATTCGGTTCCACCTGAGAGACACTCGCTTTCTGGATTTTTGGAAATGAGGAATATGTTCACATGTTGGCCGCGGGGGTGGCGGTGGCGGCGGGGGGGTCGGGGGGTCGGGGGTGACTGAACCGAGCTCCAGTGAAAGCGCCCGGTTAGCTCCGGGTGACACTCCGCATGTGTAAGACATGTGTTTGATGCGTTCCGTGCGGCAACGTGTCGCTGAATTACTTTTCGTGAAACGCGCCTCGACACTTGACGAGTGAGAGGGACGAGGAAGGCGACGGGCACCCAGTGTGTGCTGTTCTTCAGGGCTCAGTGTGTATAAGGGTGGCGCGCAGGCAAGTGCAGGCGTTTTTCTATAAATCTGTCAGTCGGTGTGTTGGAAACATTACGAGCTAGGAGATAACAGTGGAATAGAAAAGGATGCGTGCAACGGTCGAGGCTAACATCTGCTTGTAACAGAACACACAGCCTCTCTCTCTCTCACTCACTCACTCACACACACACACACACACACTCAGACACAAGCCGCGGATTTTCCAGAACACCTTAAACTGCTCCAGCAGCTAAAGCCTCTGGGGAGGAGGATGTGAACGAGAGGAGGGGGAGGGAGGGAGGGAGGGAGGGAGGGAGAGGCGGGGAGAGAAGGGGTAGCGGGGAAAGACAGCTATCCATGCATTCAGGGCTAGCATGCCGGAAATAAACACAACCTCCTGTGCTCTGCTAGACGTGTTCGCATCAGGGTGTGTGCGTGCATGTGTGTGCGCGTGCTTCATTGGTGAAGGCGGGTGGTGATGGGGGTGGGGTTGGGGGTGGGGGGGCAGAGGGAATGAAGAGAGAGGAAGTGGCAGAGTGAGGTAGGAAGAGAGTGGGAACAGCTCTCCAGAGGGCTGCAGAACACTGGGTTAGCGTGCAGCTGGCACAAGCCTCCACACCAGCAATTCACTCACACTGTGTGCAGATGTGTGCGCAAGTGCATGCTAGGTGTAAAGTGCCACAAGATGTGTGTGGTGTGTGTTCTGTCTCCATGAGCACATGCATATACATACATTGGAGCCTGTTTGTGTCCGTGACTATAAACGCTTGTGCATAAACACAACGGAGCCTCACACCTACAGAGGAGCATTTAGCCTGCACAATATGGCGAGCGATGGCAGGAGTTTCACCAAGCCATTGTTGCTTTTAAAGGCTATGTCAGTCTCTTTTTTTTACAGTGCCATTTAGGCTCAGAGGGTATGTAAACTATTTAACTTAAAATAGCCAGGTTTATTGATGATACTATTGAGGGTAAACTAACTTGTATACACATCTGCCAGGTCAAATGTTTTTAGCCGTGGCGCCTCCGCTCACCGTGATCGGGTTTTGTTTAAATTTAAAAAGAGTTTTCAAAGTGGTGCT
>CM029126.1:4602500-4842500 GCA_016859345.1 Istiophorus platypterus | reverse complement strand
TTCCAGGCTTTAAGACGATGGCATAGAATTACAGAGCAATGCGCTGTGGTCTGCCATGACTGGTGTGAGTTGTGTGTGTTTCATAAGAAAAATCTACATATCATATATATAAATATATCTAAATAATTTCAACATAGAGTTCAGTGTGAACAAAAATGGAAGCTCCCACAAAAAAAATTCCCTCAACTCGTACGTCTCATTTTTGGCACAGTAAACCGTTCATTCGCCGTCAAGGTGCCGGGATCGCATTAGCCTTTCCCCTCCTGCCTGCCAACCTCCGGAAAAAAAAAAAAAAAAACAGCTTCCCATGATGCAGTGCTCTGAATCCCGAGCCGCCTCTGCGCCCTGAGGTTTACTACTCTGTGTCAACAGTGGCTCCGCTGTTCGGCGGGACGAGCGGTGCTTGTCCAAAGGCTGCCGAACGTTCAAGGGACCCACTGTGCAAACAGCTCCCAGTGAGCCGTTTTTGCTAAAATAACATCCTTGAAATTCGAGAAAAGTTTACGAGGCCTCGCTGGGGGGGGGGGGGGGGCAGCTCGGCCTTTTGAAGCCTCGGTCTGAGACAAAAACAACAGCAGGAAACCGAAGTTAGATGAGGACGGCGTCGGTCGCTCCGCTTAGGAAGATGCTACAGCGTTTATGGGCTGCCCCAGTTTCTCAGCGCGTCTCCGCTCCATTGTCACCTGGACACACCTCTGTACGCTTTTTGTATTTTTTCCTGTTTTTTTTTTTTTTTTGTTTTGTTTTGTTTTGTTTCTTTTCTTTTGTCCCCGGCCGATTAAAATGATTCACATCCTAATATTTTCCAATCCCAGGCATTCCAGAAGATGCACACGGCTCTGGCAAAACAATCAATAAGCCGACAGATGCCAGGGAATGTGCTGAAAGAGCTGCTTTTCTCCTCCCCTGATTTTAATAGATAAAGATCTAACAATAAAGACTGCTGTGTAGGTTCATTTGAGGGATCAATACTGGCTTTGTTTCCAGGGAGCCCGGAGAGGGCTGCTGTAAATATTGTTTCGGGCTCGGACACACAATGCCTACTGTGGGCCCTCTGCGAAGCCTCCGCGGCGGATCCGCCCGCCCTCCATCGGCTGCTTCGCCCTTTTACCCGGGAAGAAGAGTAGGAAAAAAAAATAACCCAGACGAGAGGAAGGGGGGGGGGGGGGCTTGAGCAATGGAGGAGGCTCGGAGGAACGAACGTCGTAGGAGGCCAAGAGAAGCAGGGATGATGGAGGTGAAGCATTTTTCTGGCTCCCTCTCTCTTTCCCCCTCTCTCTCTCTCTCCCTCTCTCTGGCTGGAGTGCGACACATAGATTAAAGGAGCGAATAAGAGAAACGGCCCATCTGAGGACACTCAGGCAGCCACATTCCAAGAGTTCCTGAGTCCCTCTTGCCCAAGAAAAAGAAGAAAAAAAAAAAGGACCGGCCAAAAAAACAAAGAGGCGGGCCTCGGCGGCCAAGAGGCTATTACAACCCCGAAACCTGCAGGTTTCCAAACAAACAAACAAACAAACAACGGAAAACAGTCGTAAAAAAAAGGTTCATATTTTTAAACAGCTCTGCCCGCCGCGTCTTCTCGAGAAAGAGACGACACCGGTTATATTAAAAAGCTATGTCACAATCTCAAAGCGACCACCCCCCCCCCAAAGTCGTTAAACGGCGGCGGCTCTTAAAGGACCCAAAACTTTCCCCTCGATAAACAACAACAACGCCGGCGCAGGAGAGGCCTGCAGTTTAGGAAAGAGGAGCGGTGACACAGCGCTATGCAGCACGACACAGGAATAATTCTCACAGTGTTCTCCTATTAGCTATTGTCTGGGCAAATAAGTGGGAGTGTGTGCTGTGTGTGTGTGTGTGTGTGTGTGTGTGTGTGTGTGTGCTGGGATGGCTACAGAAGCACTGCAAAAAAAGGTTTAAGAGTTTTTGGAGTGTACGCAGGGGGCTGTGGTGGGTGGAAGATGGTGTGTATACGTGTGTGTGTGAGTGTGTATACGTGTGTGTGAGTGTGTGTATGAGTGTGGGAGGGGGGGGCTTATTTAAGCTGAATTCAAATAGCTTTCCCTCTATCTCTATGGTTTATTCCTCTCTTACTCACGCACAAAGGCTCAGGAAACTTAGTTCAAGCATATTTGTTTCATAATCAGTTTGTGCAGGGACCTGAGCCGACAGCGGATTCGTTTATTTACTGGGGTTTTTTCTTCGACGTTCGACCAATTAAAGAATCGTTTAGTCGGAAGGTCGAGTGCTGCAACGGATGGTTTTACGCATCGTCGGTTGACTGTTTTCTCAATCGTTTTAACCTATAAGAAAATGTCAAAAATGACTGTGACAAGTTCCCAAAGCCTGAAGGCGACACCTTCAAATTTCTCTTCCTGTCCCACGAAGGGTTTCTAACCCCCCCAAGAATCCAGCAGAGCAGCAAACCTTCGCGTCCGGACACGTTTTGGGGGGTTTTCTTTCAGCAAAACTGACTGTTTTCTGTCGATCGGTCGACCGAGGCCTCGACCGATCGCTGCTGCTCAATGAAAAACAGCGAGAGGGGAAAAGAAACAAAAACCAAACCTCGGACTTTCCCCAGAACCTCAAGGTGAAGCCTCCAACACCGACGGTTCCGCCCAACAAACACCCAAGAATTTTACAATCAGGAAATCGGTGAATCTCCGCATTTACGGTGGCGGAAGCAGCAAGTGGTTGTTTTGTTAACTACCCCTGGACCCGGAAGGACAGAGAGTCGCCGTTAGTCGTCGCCCCGGGAGAGGCAAAAATATGAAATCAACTCGTCGCCCGCCCCCTTACCTCTCTTGTGGCAGGTCTTCAGCAGGTGGCCCGTGGGCTTGTGCGTGGCAGGGCTGCTTTGACCAGCTGGAGATATATGTATGGCCGTCCCGCCAGAGATTCCCATGCGAGAGGGGGCAAACAAGCCACCGGTTTTAGGGCAAACACATTAATATGCTGGGAGATTCCACTCGAACGAGTACAAGTGCAGTTCAAGGAGCAGGGTTCTAGCTGCGCCGCACGCACAGACGGGGGTTGGCGACTGACGGTAGCTCGGCTTTGGTTACTCATGCTCTGGACAAGCGGAAGGAAAAGGAGGCGGAAGGGGGGAGGGCGCAACGTCGTTTCGACTGACACACACACACACACACGAAAACCTGGTGCATGACTTCACAGACGTGAACTTTATTTTTAGTTGTTTTTTTTTTTTTTTTTCAAGTGCAGAGAGATATTCATGGTCGAACAATAAGTTCACAACTTTGGGATGCGGAGCAGGGCTGGGAAACTTCAGCGCACACACACACACACACACACACACACACTTACACACACACACACAGTTGCTGACTCATTATGGTAGTCATCAAAAGTTAAAAGTGGGGAAAGAGAAAAAACAACAAAGACGAGAGGGGAATAGAGAGGAAGAAGAAGATGGAGCCTCCGTGAGGCTGCTTCACCCACAGGTGCCTCGGTGCCCCGGACGGAAGCGCCGGGGCCGAGGCCAGGCACACGCCCCCAGGCCTGTGGCGACGACGGCGGACGAGGTACGCAAGTGGCCTTGTGACGCCGCACGCAGGTCCGGTGCCGACGGACATGAGCCGGAGAGCTGTGATCAAAGAGCGGGGGAAAAAAAAAGGGGGGCAGAATCATCCGACCCCCACGCAAAAGATCATGAACCCCCCCCATTCATAACATGCAATGAGGCAACTAATTCTCCCACAAATGGGGGGGGGGGCAAAGGAATCCAGACCCGGATACAGTCCGGATCCAGGTCAGGGTTTTTTAATGACCCTTAAAACACAAGAACAGAAGCAATAGTTCAATTTGACACATTAGCCCCTAAAGGAGGGTGGTTGGGGGGTGAGGGGTAAAGGGGGGGGGGGGTAGGTACAGTTAAAGGAGGACAAGTTGAGTGAAAAAAAAAAAAAGAGATATTTCTTCCAAACCAACCTGAAACGCAGCACCTCAGCGCCGGGGAGCATAAAACACCGCCTGGGAGACGCGTCTTCTTCAAGTTGGGACAGGGCAGAAATTCTTTTTAAAATAATAATAATGATAATTATATTAAAAAGGAGGAAAAAAACGGGTAAAACCCAACTTCCCGGTTCCTCTCTCTCTCTCTCTCTCTCTCTACATGTGCAAAAAAAGAAAAACAAAAACAAAAAACGGAAGAAATCAGTGTGTAAAAAGACGCTTTCTCCCGTTCTGCTCCTCCACCGACTCCACCGCCGCCGCCAGCAGCACCAGCACCAGCAGCACCTCCTCCACCACCTCCTCCTCCTCCACCACCACCACCTCCTCCTCCTCCGCCTCCTCCTCCTCCTTCCTCTTCTCCTCCTCGGGGGGCTGACAGGCGGCGCGAGAAAACAACAACAACAGCCCGGCGGGTCCGCGGAGGAGACGGCGGCGAGGTCGAGACGGACCGCGGCAGGCGGACATTGGTGAGCGGGGGGTGTGTGTGCGCGGAGCGGTGTGTGTGAGCGAGTGTGTGAGTGTGTGTGTCTCTGTGGAAGTGTGTGTGAGAGTGTGTGTGTGTGTGTGTGTCCCTAACGTTAGCTAATTCCGTCCAACTGGAGGAGTGAAAAAAGCGAGAAGGAGAAGAAGAAGGAGAAGAAGGAGAAGGAGAAGAAGAAGAAGAAGAAGGAGAAGAAGAAGAAGAAGGAGGAGAAGGAGAAGAAGAAGGAGAAGAAGAAGGAGAAGAAGAGATCGGCCGGAACCGTTAGAGCCGGCGACGACGCGTAGCACGAAGTGAGCCGTTAGCCGCGTCCATCGAGCGGCGGACACTTCTGCCTTAGTTCGGAGCACAACGTCCACGGAGGGAGAGAAATAAACAAACAAACGAACAAACAAACAAACAAATAAACGGGAGATTTCCCCGGCGATCGGCGGGAGCAGGAGGCAGCCCGCACGGGCACAGGCGCGGATCGGCTCGGCTCGCCACGCTACGGCTCCACTACACCACACTACAGTACGGTACAGTACAGTTAGCAGCCGCCGGCCGAGCAGCTCCGGCTCCGCCGCGATAACGATGAGCCGCCGCCGACTCGATCCCCGCGGAGCCCCGCGTCCGCGGAGGAGGAGGGACGAGGACGGTGCGTTCAGAAGAAGAAAAAAAAAAAAACAGAGAAAAATTAAAAACAAAAACAGAAATAAAATAAGAAAAAAAAAAAAAACCTCGAGAAACAACAACAACAACAACAAACAGCTTCGCGTCGGTTCAGCCGGCTTCGTTCGCGACCGGCGGCCGACGAGCGACAGGGAGGGAGACGGAGATGGTGGCGGCGATAACGGCGCCGCTCCGCCGACGTCGGGTCCCCGCGACCGCGATCGGAGGCGACGTGGGAGACGATCTGCGGACGGTCGGAACAGGTTCGCCGAATAAAACGGAGGCGAGGGGGAGGTGGGGGGAGTGTGAGTGTGTGTGTGTGTGTGTGTGGGGGGTGGTCGAAAAAAGGGAAAAGAAAAGTGCGGTTTACTTTCCGATGTCGAGCGTGAAAAACGAGGCTCGTCGCCGCGGATGCGTGAGGGAGCCGCTGCCCGCGGTGGCGGCGGTGGGAGCGGGGGAGGCGGAGGCGTCCTGTCGGTCGGGGCTCGGCGTCCGGACGGAGCTCCTCTCCCCCCCCCCTCTGTCCCCATTAAATTATTAGTTGTATTGACTCATCACTCCCCCCCCGCCCCCCCGTCCCCTCCTCCCCCCTCCTCCCTGCCTCTGCCCCCCCTTTTTTTCCTCCTCATTCCAAATGGCGTGGTAGAAGGGGCAAAAAGGGGGGGGGGGGGTAAATAAAACAAGGGGGGCGTATGTGTGTGTGTTTGTGTTTGGAGAGAGTGTGTGTGAGAGAAAGAGAGAGAGAAATAATCCGTCTCCTCTTTTATTTAAACATTTAAAAAATAAAATATATATATACACGTTTATATTTATATATTTATATATATGTGCATCCGCATCTCAGGCCGAAAAGTCCTGAAGGAGGCGAATAAAGTGGAGAAAGTGGACAGGGAGGGAAACCACAACCACACACACACTCACACACTCACACACATGCACTTACATAAACACACACACACACACACACACACACACGGAGAGGTGGTGCGATTTCCGGCTGTGCGCGCAGGAATTTTTAATCAGCTTGATTAGAGTGAGGCGGTCCTGCATTTATTATGGAGTAACACACACTCTCACACACACACACACACACACACACACACACACACACACACACACACACAGATGCCCGCACACACACACACACACACACACCATGTGTTGTTTGTTTTTTTATTTTATTTTATTTTATTTTACTTTGGCCCAATTTACAGGATAGTTTTATATTTATTGTAAATACTTTACATGATGAAAAATAGCTAAAGGTAAGTTGAACTATTTGACCCTGAGTAGCTCAGAGATAAATAAACATCGCAATAAATATAAGGGGGGTAAAAGTACATGTTATGGGGACAGAAAAGCTTATATGTGTCACATCCAGTAACTTAAAGCTGCTTGTGTAAATAATGGAGATTTTTTTTTCATCTGCAATCAGAATACAGGTCGATCTAAAGTCACTTTCTTCTTTATACTAACAAAAACATACTTATTTCTCAGTATATATGTTAATAATGATCATAAAACCTAAAAAAATGGATAATAGTTTTATTCTAATAAAAAAAATGTTGATGTCAATTCTCTAAAGCACAGAGACGCTGGTGTTCATTTACATCCTCCTGTCTTAAAAGGCAGAGATATACACTCTGGATTTCTAATAGTAAATGTATGGCAGGCTTTAAAATGTGGGATGTCTCGACTCTGCCCACTAAAGGTGGTGAAGTTAGTTGTGCGGTGGCGAGCTGGTGGTTTGTCAGTATCGAGCCGGAGGGTTTTTCTGGTGTAATATTTAGCCACCGCGTTGTAAATATTCCTATATTCCGGCGAAATGTAATCACCAAACCAGCAAAAAAGATTCATTAGAGTATTTAAAAAAAATGTGTTGATTAATGTTTTTTTTCCACTTGTAAAGGTCAAGCTGGTAACACTTCATGATGATGATGTGTGTGGTTAAATCACCTCAAAAAGGTTAATGCATGACTAAAAAAGCAGTTTAACCCCATTTATCCCACAAGTGAGCGAATTTAAATGGGATTTCCTAGCACCACTTCTATTCTCTCATCAAAAAAAAATAAAAACGGAAAAAGATAAGCGTCATCTCTCGTCTCCACATCCAGCCGTCGGCCCCGTTGACAACTTTACCTCCGGAGCAGGTCACACCGCATTATGTCAAACTGGATTACACAAGAAAAAAAATATTACACAAGATAATCTCTGTTGACGCTGTCAACAAAAAGAAGAAGGAAAAAAAAAAAAAGAAACGAAACAAAAACAACAAAAAAAAAGAATCAAACAAACCCTGAACTGTCAAAGAGGAGGCAGGAATGAAAGGAGGGAGGATGTTCGGAGGCCTGAGAGCGACACAGTCTCCGCAAACAATGGGCGAAGAGGGAAGGTTTCTCTCGAGTTGATGCGCGAGCCATTGTTCTCATTTTGTAATTATTTCGTGAAACCACCCCCCCCACACACCCCCACCCCGCAGGCTTGGTGGTCTCGCAGAAAGAGAAACTGTGAAAATATCAGCGAGGTAATCCCTGTTGATATTGTCAATAAAGGCCTGATATGGTGTTTGCGACGAACCTTGAGGCGGCGCGCTGACAACAACTGTTTCGCTCCGGCTTGGTGAGAAAAGGCCGGGCTAATATCTGGTGGAACACACACACACACACACACACACAGAAGCAGGCGACGGTGAATACAGAAAACGCTGTCTGTTACGGGGCTGGTCGGGGGCAAAGGTCAATGTCAAGACCACAGGGGAAATGTTATAGGTTTTTTTGTTGTTGTTGTTTTTTTTTTACACACACATGAAATATAATGAAATTATCTAAACAGTATGTCTGGTAAAAGCACTGAAAAGTGACACCACACTCCATTACAGATTGAACCTTTTTCTTTTTGTTCGTTTGTTTTTCCAATAAACCAATAAATAAAAAAACCTACAAAGAAAAAATAAGGTGGACAAAATGAGCCATCTCATCAGGGGCCAATATCTACATCAAAGAATAAAAAGAAGAATGAGCGCGTCTGTCCAGGTTGCATCAGAACAAAAACAGGAAACCAACACAAAACAGGAAGCGAGTGTGTGTATACACCTATCAGGTTGACAAAAGCCGAGAGGTCAGGTGGGTATGAAACGCTGCGTTGCTCACCAGTAAATCTTTGCAGGGCTCATAAATTTTCCCTCTTCGTGTGTGTGTGTGTTTGTGTGTGTGTGTGTGTGTGAGACGGTAAATACAGCGAAGGTGCACCGTGTCGTACAAAGCTGCTGTTTGGTAAACACGGCAACGCCACCTGGAGTTTATCATGCGTAGCTCTTGCCGGCGACCACCGTCAGGTGACGGCAGCAGTCGAAGAAACTCGGCGGAAGGAAAAGAACAAAACAAAACAAAACTAAGAGGGGAGACGTTTCAGATTCAGAGAAGGGTTTTGTTTTTTTGTTTGGTTTTTGTTTTGTTTTTGTTTTTCGGATCAGGTTCGGGGGTGTGTGTGTGTGTGTGTGTGTAGGGGGGGTTTGTTACGTGGATCCCTTTAAAAGAAGGCTGAAACTGCAACAAAGTCAAGTAACCAATCACAGAAGAAGTGATGGCGTTACTGTATCACACAGCACCTCTCATTCAACCCCGTACTTGTGAAACCAAATCATTGTTCCAACGTTGCCATGTGAGGTCAAAAGTTTGCTCATTACAAAATACAGTCCTGCCCCCCCCCACACACGCACAAACATACAAACACAGACACACACGCACACACACACACACACACACACACACCACAAAACAAGAGGATGCATTAAGAATGAAGCTGTGAAAGTCTGGTAAAGAAGCTTCTAATGGAAAAAAGAAAACAAGAAAAGACAACCTGAAACTCACCTCAGACCTGAGATGGAACGACACCTCGCAATATTGTTCTGTGACTTAGTTCTGAGGGGGCGGCAGCTTTTTTTTGAAAGGGTCCTTATGTCTGTTGGTTGCTTTTCTTTTTCTGTTTTCTTTTTTTTTTCTTAACAGGAAATAGAAGAGTCATCAAACTGCTGGTACGATACGACCGGCGTGTTTTGGATTTTCGGAGGCTGAGGCTCCTGCACAAATTGTGTGTGATGCCCACCCCATTGCCGGTCTTGGGGTCGTGGGCTGTGTGGTTCTGATGAACATGGTTCTGCTGCCTGTGTGAATTTAAAAGGGCCCATGCTTTGGAGCGATTACTGTATTTTAGGATTCTTTCACTGAATGAAATCCAGGCCACTGAAGACATCAAAGTCAAGTTCACTAATGAACTGTATTGAAGTTGCTGTCTTTCCTGGGCTATTTGCTTCATGATAGGAACATTAAAAGAAGGGGAAACTGTCCATGTTTTTTTTGTGTGTGTGTGTTTGTTTTTTGTTTTTGTAAAATAGTGAGACCTGGGTAATATTTGTCTCCAAAATGGTTGTGACTTTGTTTTCCCCAGGATGCACCTCCTGCTCAGGTTCATCGTGTCACAGTGATCTGTAGCAACATGAATGTGTGTGTGTGTGTAGGGGGGGTTTGTTACGTGGATCCCTTTAAAAGAAGGCTGAAACTGCAACAAAGTCAAGTAACCAATCACAGAAGAAGTGATGGCGTTACTGTATCACACAGCACCTCTCATTCAACCCCGTACTTGTGAAACCAAATCATTGTTCCAACGTTGCCATGTGAGGTCAAAAGTTTGCTCATTACAAAATACAGTCCTGCCCCCCCCCACACACGCACAAACATACAAACACAGACACACACGCACACACACACACACACACACACACACACCACAAAACAAGAGGATGCATTAAGAATGAAGCTGTGAAAGTCTGGTAAAGAAGCTTCTAATGGAAAAAAGAAAACAAGAAAAGACAACCTGAAACTCACCTCAGACCTGAGATGGAACGACACCTCGCAATATTGTTCTGTGACTTAGTTCTGAGGGGGCGGCAGCTTTTTTTTGAAAGGGTCCTTATGTCTGTTGGTTGCTTTTCTTTTTCTGTTTTCTTTCTTTTTTTTTTTCTTAACAGGAAATAGAAGAGTCATCGAAACTGCTGGTACGATACGACCGGCGTGTTTTTGGATTTTCGGAGGCTGAGGCTCCTGCACAAATTCGGTGTGTGATGCCCACCCCATTGCCGGTCTTGGGGTCGTGGGCTGCGGTGTGGTTCTGATGAACATGGTTCTGCTGCCTGTGTGAATTTAAAAAGGGCCCATGCTTTGGAGCGATTACTGTATTTTTAGGGATTCTTTCACTGAATCTGTGAAATCCAGGCCACTGAAGACATCAAAGTCAAGTTCACTAATGAACTGTATTGAAGTTGCTGTCTTTCCTGGGCTATTTGCTTCATGATAGGAACATTAAAAGAAGGGGAAACTGTCCATGTTTTTTTTTGTGTGTGTGTGTTTGTTTTTGTTTCTGTTTTTTGTAAAATAGTGAGACCTGGGTAATATTTTGTCTCCAAAATGGTTGTGACGCGTTTTGTTTTCCCCAGGATGCACCTCCTGCTCAGGTTCATCGTGTCACAGTGATCTGTAGCA
The DNA here is from genome assembly GCA_016859345.1 of Istiophorus platypterus. NCBI lineage: Eukaryota > Metazoa > Chordata > Actinopteri > Istiophoriformes > Istiophoridae > Istiophorus > Istiophorus platypterus. The sequence goes on along the minus strand of CM029126.1, from coordinate 4,831,859 downwards.
ACATGAATCGCACATGCAAGCTGCAGCGCCACCCCCCCCCCCCACACACACACACACACACACACCTCCTCCCTCCCTCCCTCCTCCTCCCCAAACACCAAAACCTTCTCCTCAGCAGATTGCTCTTTGCATCACCTAGACCTGCACGGCATCGCTGCACAACAACACTCGGGATGTTACGTTTCGCACGATGACGCGTTTTACACGATGTTCACCGTAGCTCTCTCTTTAGGTTTTTTTTTTGGGGGGGTTGTTTTTGTTTTTTTGTTTTGTTTTTTTTTTTTTTCCTTCCTTGGCCGTGGTCAGGAGTGTTTTTGGGGGGAAAAAAAAAAACGAAAAAAAAAAAAAACAGGGAGCGACGGTGAAAGCGAGCCATTGTCGGCAAATGCTCTTTTTCCTATCTGGCATGACGCAAGCAGCCGCAGTCATTTCCACTGTGATTGTCGGGCACCATCAGAGAGCATCGATAACCCCTGCCAGGCCTTGGCACCGCCAACAGGTGCCGGCACTGCCAGCTAGGGTTGGCACCGGCGCGGCTGTGAAAACCCTCTGACATCCAGAAGGGCACAGATTTGCACTGAATGCACCACTGAATCAACACTGCTGATTATCAATTAACATATACCGGTTTTGTATCACAAAGAAAAGACGGGGAGGGGGGTGGTGGTGGGGGGGGAGGGAAAAAAAGGGGTTTGAAACACAGAAAAGCCTGTTAAAAAAAAAATACTATCCGTGTGCTGCTATAATCATGTGCTGAATGCAGATTTAGCTCTGTTTCGAGGTGGGTTTTTACAAGCCCGTGCGGCGGCGGCGGCGGCGGGGAGATACGGTACACGGTGCCCTAACGCATGTACACAAGCCTAATTGTTCAGGCGGCTTTTTTTTGTTTTGTTTTTGTTTTTGTTTTTGTTTTTTTCCCTGTGCCCGTTGGCTACAGACAGAAAAAAAAAAACATGACAAAAAAAACCAAAAACACAAGGAACACGACAGGCTGGATCCTAAAACTGCCACAAAAGACACCTCATAATTTAAATGTCAGGAGTCATAGCATTACACTGCAGATAGATTTCACCTTCCTCTTGTGTGTATCATCACACGATACTGTGTGTTTTCACCATAACACACCTATCAGAGCCATCACATCTGGCCCCGGCGCTTTTCGAAGCACGAACACGACGTGTATTTCTTTAAAAAAAAGAAAAGGAAAAAGACGACATTAATAATCCTAATTATCGTCACTCAAAATGGGGGGAAAAAAGGCTGGAAATGAATGAGGGAATGCATCATTGTTGGCCCCGGCACCGGGAAGCGCCGCGTCGGGCGAGGCTGAGGCGCCTTCCGCCCGCCGCACGTAGGTGTTGTGATGTCTTCATGCTCGCCACTCGTGATGCGCCTAATGGGCATTAATGCGATTATTTGGATTACTAATACAAATTAGTCTGCGCGATTCCAGCCGGGAGCGCACAACACACACACACACACACACAGCATGGGGTGCGAGCGCTGTCACCGGTTCAACTTTCAGCTCTTTTCTGCGAGTGTCTCCTACAATAATTTGTAAAAAAAAAAAAAAACCACACACACACACATAAACATAATAGTGTTATTAGAGGCTGCGGAGGATTAAATAATCTGTCAGGGGGTGGTGGTGGTGGTGGTGGTGTGTGGGGGGGGGGTGTCACAACACGGCTGCGATCAGCGTGGGTGTACGGATGAAGGCAGAAGACGTCGCGTTCAGCGAGACAAGAAAAAGGGGAAAATTAGAGGTGGCATGAATGAAAAAAGAGGCCGGGAAAAACACAACAGGCTGTTAAATGAGAAGTAAAAGTGGCCAAAAATCCCCCCACTCAAAAAAGATAATCAAACAATTAATGAAGAAGCAAATAGTAAATTCTGGTTCAATTTCTAATATGAGCCAGAGGCTCCACGGCTTTTTGGGGGAAACAGAGATATGGCTCAGTGCCTTTGGCTTTTTGTGGGTTGCAATGCAGCTTGAATGAGTTTCACAGCCTGTAACGGGCCACACGCACTGTTAAAACTAAATGTTGTGCTTCGTACAAGGGGCAACGCGGAAAATCTTCCAATTGTGCGTCATCATTTTGTTTTGCTAAAGTTTCCCTTTGCTCACTGTCTTCTCTGAAACACATTTGTTTTCTTGTCAGTTGACACCTTCTTCTTTTATTTTTTTCCTTTAATAATCCATCTCCTTCCACAGCTGTTGCGTGGAACTCACGAACCTGGTTCGCTTCCGCGCAGAGTTCAGGGTCGGGGCGGCCTAATAAAAGTTCCCCCTTCGCACGACATCTGAGGACAATGAAAAATTGCTTAATCGGTTGTTACGAGGTAAGCACAGATAGACTAAATATTCCATAATGAACATATCCCCCCAAATCAAATTAGTTTCGTGTTTTCCATTAGCCTCTCATACAGCGAGTGTGGCTTTCAATTACTAGTGAAATAAGGTGATTTCTACATTTCTCATATGTCTGCTCCTCGGTGTGGGAGGAGGTAGGGAAGGGAGAAAGAAAGAACAAGGGGGATGTAATGAACTGAGAGTCGGCTCCTAAGTGCTTAATTGTTTTATAATCACATGAAGTCGACAGAAATAGAAGCGGAGCGAGTGGTCTCCACCTAAGGTCTGCTAACAGGAAGGCCTAACGCCGGTCGTCGGCCTCCACGAGTCTCTGTGTGTTTCCTTTGAACACGGACTTTGTTTTTTTTTGTCGACCTCACACCTTTGTTCTCGCCTCTCGACGCTCAACCCAGCACGACCACGTGTCGCGAGCGCCGCACGCAACCACTCGACTCCCGCGCAGACGAGCGCGACGAAGGGGAAGAGGCATGCACGTCGGCTCGGGGAACGCCGGCGGCGGAACGAGGCCTCTGCCCTGGAGGTTTCCGGGAGCTGGGGGGGGGGGCTCGGCCTTGAATCCTGACGCCGGGGTCGCCGCATGCGGCCTCGCCGGGTCAGCGTCTGCTGCAATTTACCCAGCCAGAGCCACGCCAGGTCAGCCTTGTGTCACAGGAATTCCAAATTAATGATTCAGAACTGCATCCCCACCCCTGGTACGCTGAGAGGACCCTTCACCGCCTTGTTTATCACCCCCCCCCTCCACCCTGCTCTCTCTTCCCTTTATCGAATTATAAAACCAATTAGTCATAGAGCAATCAACGGGCATCAGAGGCAGGGCGGGTTTTTAAAGAAATGACTTTTCTGTCACTGCTCGCCGGACCCCGGTTATCACATGACCGAATAATTAAACTCTAATTTCTGCCTCGTGGATCACAACAAATAAACAGTTAATAGAGTTAGAAAGACAGGGATGTTTGTGTGTGTGTGTGTGTGTGTGAGTGTGTGTTTGTGTGTGTTAGAGAGAGAAATAGATACTGAAGATGGCTTTGTGGCACACTCACAGAGAGAGAGGGAGATAGAGCGAGGATAGGCTGAAGGGATGAGAAAGGTTGCCACGTCCTGCTGTGTTTTTTCCTTTTTTTTTTTTTTCCTAGAGTCAGGGGCACCCCCTCCCCACCACCACCATCCCATCCCACCCCCCCCAACCCCCCAGGCCTTGTGAGGAGTTCTTGGGGGTGTTGAGGAGACGGAGGTGGGCGACGGGATGGTGTCACTCGAGAAGTTTTCCCTATACGCTGAGATGAGGGGGGGGGGGGGGCAAGGTGTGTGTGTGTGTGTGTGTGTGTGTGTTGGGGGGGGGGTCTTAATATGGAGGCCTAGGCAGAAGTATTGAATAAAGGGTGCAGACATAAGGATGCGGCTCTTTATCGACATATTTTTCTTTGCATATTTAATCCCTTGTCAAAGGATGCATCATCCATCCAGTCAAACAAAACAGTTGTTAAGGCAAGGGTGTGTGTGTGTGTGTGTGTGTGTGTGTGTGTGAGTGTGTGTGTGAGTGACATAGTGAGAGCAAGAGAGAGAGAGAGAGAGAGAGAGAGAAAGAATACAGTATCTGTTGAAATTGTTTCATTGGAGTATGTGGGTGGGTATTAACAACCTGATCTTAGCTGGATGCGCCTTCCTCTAAATCGCTCTCTTTTTCTTTCTCTGAACAAAGGATTCAGAAAAACCTACACAGATCAGATGGAGACAAGCGTCACAATGAGAGACAATGAGGCCTTTTTTTCTCTCTCCTCAAGAAATAAAAAAAAACATGCATGCATACGTTGAGACTCGTGTTAATGTAAATCGGAATCGTGAAAACTTAAGCGCGTACGGCTTTCGTAAATTATATTTGCCACGGCGGCACAAAGCGCACCGAACAACAAGAACAGCAGCAACAAAAAAAAACAAAATGAACAAACGAAAAAAAACGAAAACGCAGGAGGGATGTCGTTCTGTAGAAGCATGATGAAACCAACATGACGGACTATGTTTTCTGTTTATTTTTCTGTTATTTTGTTGTTTTTTTTTTATTTATCTCCCAGGGAAGGACACTCCAACCCGAACTGGGCTGGTGGCGAGGACCCGGAAAAATAAAAAAATAACAAAAAAACAAAAACCAAAACAAACAAACAAAAAAAACAAACAACAAAACAACGTGACGCTTTTATCACTGAGCCAAGGAATCTGGATCAACAGTATGCAAAGCATATGCCAGGGTAAATGCTGCCCGACATGCTGGGACAACATAAACCCCTACTCTCCCCTGCTCTCTCTCTCTCTCTCTCTCTCTCTCTTTTTTCTGTCTTTATAAAGAACTTTCCAGATAATGACAAAAAAGGAAAAGAGCCGTAACTCCCGACTCACACACTAAGCAGGCACCTGGGGTGGTATGTCTGAAAGTATCGGAGGACGAGGTGGCGGCGGGGGGTGTTTCTCACAATTCCGAACCCTGGAATGCAGCGTTCCCTATTAACGCACCAGCTTTTCCTTTCTCCAAACTAGTTGCAACATGTCATCAAAAAAGAAAAAAGAAAAAAAAACCCTGGAAATCATTGTTATTTCTCTTCGCTATTAGCAATCATAACAGAGCTATTTCATACAGGGGAGGGATGAGGTGTGTGTGTGTGTGTGTGTGTGTGTGTGTGTGTGTGTGTAGGGGTGGAATCCCCAAAGAGCCACACATTAAAAAACGAGACAGGCCTCTTATTTACTGGCGACAGTCTAATAAATACATTTGCTGGCAGCTAAACAGGTATTTACTCTGCTCCCTACCACAGGTATAATTTCACTGTTTGCTGAGCTGTTATTTCGCTACAGCGATAATTATCGAGGTGGTAAAGAAAGACGATTAATGGTTTTAGCCGAGATATCAGTCTCAGCAGAGCGAGGCACGGCCCAGCTCTAAACTCCCAGCAAATCTTCAGCAGTAGGGGTTTTTAATAATCCGCGTCTTTTTTTCGCCGCAGAAATTCCGAGCACATCCCCGACACAACAGCTAAAGACGGCGTAGCTACAGCGAGCATATAGAGGTTTCTTATTTGAGTGTGTGTGTGTGTGTGTGAGTGTGTGTGTGTTTGAGCGTTCCCTGGACGTTTTTGTGTTTTCCTGAAAGCAACGAAGCTGATTATTCGGAGCATAATTCGGGTATTAAAGGCAAAGCTAACATAGTTTTTTTATGGTTTCGGAGCACAGCAGACAGCAAAAAGCAGGAGACTTAAAGGACCACCACAACCAAACACAACCAAACACAACCTGTGCTCTCCGAAGCACAGACTAATTGGTCTCCCAGGGTCACGTCTACTCTTGCTCTCGTCAGACAAACCGCTCTTCCGGCGCCTGCCAACACAGCAGCGAGCGATCTGCCGCGTTTCTAGCCCGCACTTAAATAATCTGGTCTGAGCCAGAGGGGCGTAAGGTTTCACTGCGGTCGCCCCTCCGAGTCCTTGACTTTTTTTTTCACGGTGGGGTGTGTGTTTGTGTGTGTGTGTGTGTGGGTGGGTGGGTGTGTGTGGGGGGGTGAGCGCCAGCGCCCTGAGGTGACAAATAAAAGGGCCCCGACGTCGAAGTCTTCGCCGGGATTTAAATGGATAAGACAACAGGAGGTGCCTGACCTGCCCGGGAACATCACGAGCTGATTTCCTGCAATTACACTACTACAGTACAGTGAACAAACAGCATGCACCAGTTTCGATTAGTTATAACGAAAACAAAACTAAGCCCTCGGGGGGAGGGTGGGGGGGGCCTGAAAATGTGAGTATAACAAGGTTAAAACTGTAAGTAAGAAAGGTAGAAAGGTGGAAACACTTAGGTGTTTTCCCCCGGTCTCTCTCTAATTGTAAACCACAGTAGGGTTATTGTAAGAACCGTGAACACGACAGGACACATTCAAAGGGAATTAATTACACACTAATAAGCCCTGACAGATGTTTTGTAGGCTCTGCTGCTGGATCTGTGTGACCTGGCAGTCATATGCAGCGCCGCCGTCCTCGCACTCTTGATTCTTATCATTCCTGCCAAACAAGTTTATGTGGAGAGAGTTTTCTTTTTTTGCCAAACACACTGGCATGCTGCTGTGTGTGTGTGTGTGTGGGGGGGGGGCACGTACTCCGGCGGTTTCTTTTTTTTTGTAGCACTTTAATAAACACAAACTGATATAAAACCAAAGAAAAGCGGCTGCAACGGAGGCTCGGGGCTGAGGAGTAAAACCGAGAAGTTTTGCTCTAACGTTCGCAGGCCGCCGAGGCTTTCGTCTTGCCTGAAGACTTTTACAAGAAGTGATACGAGGCGGCGTGGGACAGGAAAAGGCCCCGTTTGCGTTGCTGCCGTCACAGACGCTGACCAGATAAGACCCAACGTCACCTTGAACCCTGCCACAGACCTGCCGAGATTACAAAAAAAAAAAAGGAAGAAAAGGAAGCACTGCGCAGTAACCTGTTTTTTTTGTCAGTTTTTTTTTCCCATGCTCAAGGTGCCGTGCTTGACCTCGTAATCGCGGGGCACAAAACCCCTGCCGCTGCCACCGCCACCGCCATGACAACAGCAGCGAGGTAATAAACAACCGGTGACACAGAAGACTGGAGATTATTTCAGGATAATTGCCCTTTAATTATCCGATCGAGTTCCTGGTTCGATGCAAACTTGTTGAGATTTTTTTGTAACTTGCTCTGCAGTCTGCTGCCGCTTTTCAGAAGCCCAATCACAGGCTACATTACCAGACGTAATCCTTAGGAGGGCTCCAACCCCCGACGCGGACGCTAACCTCACCCACCCCGCCGTGTGCCGGCGTGTGTGAAATGTCAGCTATTTTTCTAAAGTTGCAGATAGTGAACCCTTTGACAAAAAAAAAGAAAAAAAACCCTGCAAAACCACAGGAGATCAGTGCCCACGCACGTGTTGTGAGGTGGCAATACATCTTCTCAAAAGTGAGCTCTCTGCCTCTGCTGCTTTCACACACTTGGACGCGTGTCCACACACACACAGGCGCGCAAGCACACGCACACACACACACACACACACACACACACACACACACACACACACACACGCACGCAAGTGCACAGGTCTAGTTGTACCTGAACTCACTTGAACAGCAATGTGTCAAAAGCCACAAGGCAGACCAACCCAACAGCATGACTTTGTATCATCACATCTCTCTGACGGCCTCACATCAAGTCAGGCAGAAAGAAGGGAAACCAATAAACTGCCTGTTCCCCTGCGAGTGTGTCACACTCTTTTTCTTTTCTTTCTTTTCTTTCTTTCTTTTTTTTTTTTTTTTTTTTACCTCAGTGGCCTTAGTCAGTTGCCTCTCTCACAGCCACACAAAAGTGTCTCACGGTGCGGCGATAAAAGTGTTGAAGCAAGTTGACACGTAATTAAATAGTAAGTATATGGAGAGAATAAATGAAGTGGCTCTAATGGCCTAATAAAAAAGTAGTAAAAGGAGATGGGCAGTTGGTGCTGCCAGGGCTCCGGCACAGACATGTCAGCGGCTCGGCAACAACAACACACTTCCTCATGATGAGTAGGAAAAGGAATGCAAAGGCCTGTTTTAAGTGATAAACCGAATCCTGAAGGAAAGATGCAAGGAGGAAAAAAAATAATGTAGGTTTATTGGAAGGGGATTTTAGGACTCTGAGCAACTTTATTCGCCAAAAGAATTAAAAAACCATTAAAAAAAAAGGAAAAAAGAAAAAGAAACAAAAAGACTAAACCCCTGGTTCCTGGCAGAGATCAGGTCAGGAGCAGCGGTGGCAGCATCACCTCCTGCTCCTCTGCACAAGTTGGGAGATGAATTAAGAGGAGATGGATGTCGCTCAACCCCGCGAATATCACGAGTGCTTTGCTTATTCGTGCAGGAAAAAAAAAGAAAAAAGAAAAAGGAAAACGAAAAAAGGACACAGGCCTGTTTCTGCACATAAAAAGTTCTGAATGCGCGCATTTATATTTACCATTAAGCATGACATTCATGGTCTACCCCCTCCCTTCCCCTCTCTCTCTCTCTTTTCTCTCTTTATGAAATATTAAAAATCTGTGCAGCCACTTTTTAGTCTGTGCTGGGTTTTAAGTGATTCGGAAGGCAGGTCCGTAAATTGCTTTTAATTCATTTGGACGCGAGTAATTTATCCAAGGAGAAGCAGGTTTCCTTTTTTAAAAAAAAAAAAAAAAAAGAAAATAGAAAATATAAGTGGTACGATATATATTTTTTAAATAGGTGATTTGAAACAAACGCAGCGGCAGTTACGAAAGAATAAAAATAAAAAGAAGAGGCATGTGACCGGGTGACAGCAGAGAAGATGACAGTGAAGGATGAAGGGTGGAAGGAAATGGGGTCCGTACCTTTAAAGTCAGCAGTCGCCCGACCTCTTGTTTTCCATCAAAAGTTGAGCCACCTCTTGTCACTGCTCCACGACGAGAGAGATCCACAAACAGGCAGCTGCTCTGTGGGAGGAATGTACGTCTACGTGTATAGATATAAAAAAAAACCAAAAACTGCTTTTTAAGAAAAAGTCAAAAGTCCTATGGATGAGAAAGAGGAGGAGGAGGGAGGCGAAGTCGTCTCCTGGTCGGGAAACCGCACCGGCGGAGGTCGAAGTTGGGCGAGCGCGCAACACACGCACACACGCGGCGGGCGGGCGGGCGGGCGGGCGGGATGGATGGATGGATGGATGGAGCGCAGAAACGCGAGCAACCGTGCGCTGCGGGCAGCCGGGGGTTGAAGTAGAGGAGAGAGGAGAGCGGCGGCATGTGAGGAGGGCTGCTTTGAGAGGGTGGCAGGTAAACGAACCGCCCCTCCCCGTTCTCTGATGCTCAAATCGATGATTTGCCAGCTGTGGCGCAGCTTGTCTCATTGCCCCACTTTGGTTTTTTACAGCCGCTCCTCTCCGACGCGCCGATCTCCGGGGACAGAGAGAGAGAGAGAGAGAGAGAGAGAGAGAGGGAGGAAGAGGGGGGTGAGTGAGTGAGTGAGAGAGAGAGAGAGAGAGGAAGAGAGAGAGGAAGAGAGAGAGAGAGCGAAGTCACTGCCAGGAGAGCTCTCACACTCATTCATTTTCATATTTACACGCCACATGTTTGCGCGTAGAGGAGAAGGGGGGGGGGGGGGTAAATGGCCGACCGCGCGCAGCCACGCGCGCCTCGCTCCGCGCGGAGCCGGAGCCGGAGCCGGTCGTGGCCGTTTGTTGTTTTTTCTTTTCTCTTGTTTGGTTTCGGTTTGGTTTGTGTTTTTTCCTGTTTTGTTGGGTTTTTTTTGTTGTTCTGTCTTATTTTTAAAGGGCGGAGGAGGGCACCGTGCACCCCCCCCCTCCCTCCACCTCCACCTCCACCTCCACCTCCAGCGCCGCCGCCGCCGCCACCAACGCCGCACACCTGAGCGGAATGTGAAATCCGCGCCGCCCCGCCGCAGCCCGGTGCTCCTCCATCACACGCTCTCAGACGCTGCTTATTAGAGCAGATGGGTTGATTTGGTCTGGGGGGGGCGAGGTTTGCGACCGAAAGACAAAAAAAGGAGAGAAAAGTTTTCAAGAATAATTAAGTTTGAACAATGCCTGTTGAAAAAGAGACTGATGCCGCAGCCTGTTCTCTTGCTGTTTGCCGAAAGCTATTTTTTCCAATTACTTTCGCCAATTTAAACCGGGCTTTTAGCGGAAAAAATAATTATTATTCCGACTATTCTGCAGTGGATATTTTTAATGCATCATCCCCCCGAACCCAGACTAACTTTTATTTTATCAGTGCAAGCTGTTGCTTTTCTCTCTCTCTCTCTCTCTCTGTCTCTGAACTTAGTTTTACTCTGGCCATCACACACACACACACACACACACACACACACACACACACACAGGAACAGCCTCCATCTCTATCTAAGATTCCCACCGCGGGCCTTTTCCAAAATAAATAAAAATTAAAGTCTACGCTTAAAGAATGCAAATTTCTTTTTTAAAAAAATTACAGGGAGAGCTGAATAATTTGGTTCTTTTTTGTTTGTGTGGTTTTGATTTTTTTGTTGTTTTTTTTTTCTTCTTTTCTTGGACATCTTTAAGAACACAGCCTGGAGCAGAACCAGCGGAGACACAGAGGACAGTGACAGATAAGGGGGTGGGGGGGTGGGGTGGATAGGGTGGGGGGGTTGGGGGCTTTTATTTTCACCCTCATAGTGTCTGAATATATTTATGCTATTTTATAAATTGATTTTCAGCTGTAAATATATTGACTTCTGTACGAAAAATACAGAATAATCTAGTAGCTGTCTTTCTTTTTTTTACCAAATGAAATTAAACAAGTGGGGAAAAAAATCTCAAGTTTCAGAGAAGGGTGAAAGAAATTAAATAGTTTTAATGAAGAACATATTACAGTTAATGAGGGGAGAGTGAGAGTCGCCTCGTCCTGGCGATTCCTGCTATTATGCTTCCACATGTTGTACAACAACGTTTCCTACAATAGATTTTCTCAAATCAGAAGAAGAAATGGAAATCGCCGCCTGAATGAATGAACATTTCTCCTACACTCATTCTGTGTGATTTTTATCATGTGTGTGTCCGTGTGTGTGTGTGAGCAGTTCCTGCACATGTGGATACACACACACACACACACACACACACACACACACTTGTATGTGAGCCAGCGATGTGACTGTGTGTGTAGAGTGTGTAGAGTGTGCCTGCATGCACATCTTTTATTTGTGTCATGTGTGTTTTTTTTAACTTGTGTGCCCCATTTGCAAAACATTTATACTCATTTCTTGTGTGTATGCCTTTTTTGTGTGTGTGTGTGTGTGTGTGTTTGAAATGATTGACAGTTTGCATCTGCATACAGGCTAACTGCTCTGCACTAGCAGGTGTGCAAGAGCCCACAGGTAATGCAGCTGTTTACTTACAATATGAATGTGTTTCTCTTCTCTTACCAGGTTTAGCATAAACAACACACAGATACATTTACATTTACACTTAATTTACGCATCCCATTGAAAATAGAATTAGTGTGGGGGGGGGGGAACAAGACAACAGAAGGTGAGAGCTGGAAATTAAAGGAAAAAAAGGAAAAAGGTTTTGGTCTGAAATATTCCTGAAAATTATGAAATGCAGGAGTTTATTTATCAGAGAAGATACAGAGGAACTAGAGCCCTTATCGTAAGCTGATATGAACAAATACTTCTCAGAAAAGTTCATTTGTTGTGGTTTTGGGACTCCACAAAAGTTTCATTATGAAGCATCTGAGATCTGCATTTTAAAAAAAAAAAAAAAAAAAGGGAAGAAAAATTCACACACACTCTCTCTCTCTCACACACACACACACACACACACACCCACACACACTCACACACACTCAAACACAATCTCTGCATATGATTCACACCAGCTCTCTCCTGGGAGGCTGCATGGGAATCGAGAAAAAAAAAAAAGTTCCAGTAAAGAGATTCAAATTTGCTTTCTGCATAATTATAAATTCATGCTAAGTTAGGGATGTTTTCATCATTACGGACAACAGCTGGTGATTTCAATGCAGCCTGTGTTTTTATCCAACAATTCATGTTGCTGCCTTTCGGAAAAAAAATAAAAAGAAGCACCCCCCCCCCCCCCACATGTGCTGCAGTTGACACTTTGACCACAAGGGGGATCGGTGAGCCTCGTCTCAGGGATGAGAGGGCGAGACGAGAGGAGGGCAGCTGGCGGTGACCCCTCTCTACGAGGAGTCTCATGCTTTGGGCGTTTTCTCGATCATACCGGCCGCTTGTGCCAATATTTAAGACTCAAAACGCAGCCAACCCTGACCTCCGCTTTCAAACGCAGAGATTCTTAATTTTTAGACTTTTTCTTTTTCTTTTTTCGTGTGCGAGCGGTGGACGAGTTCCAAAAACCTTAATGCAAACTGTTAATGTGCATCCATGTCGCCGGAGCATAAAGTGGTGGAGAGATGTGGAGAGCAAACACACAAGCACACACACACAGGGACACACACGGACACACACACGAGTAAAAAGAGAGAGAACTAAATGTGTGTGAAGTGTAAAAAGAAATCAAAGCAGACCTTGAGCTGAGACGTTTCAATCGTCTCCACTTTTTTTTAAACCCCCCTCCCACCCCTCTCTCTCTCTGAAAACAATAAACAGCACTTGGAAAATTACAAGGGTTATACACCCCAGAATTAATCTTTCCAACCCATAACTAAATAGAGAGACACTGTTGCCTCTCCATCAAGTGGGTATATTTTAATTACAGGCTATTGACTACTGAAAGTAATTTGTCTCAGAAAGATGCCCAAGAGCTAAAAGACAGACGTCTCGTCTAAATCTGGAATGCTCAGCCACTTTCTTCACTTGGGTTTTGCGGTTAGAACCTTGCAACTTTCTTCAGTAGCTCTTTTATGATTGTTCACCTTTTAAAGATTAACAAGGATTCCCGAGAAGACTAACACTTGTCTGGTGGCTTTATCCGGGGTAAGCACTGATTTCTTTTTTTTTTTTTCCCCTCATCAGAAACCGAAATTGACGACTGGATTTCTCTGCCTTTTCTTTCATCGCTTTCCTTTTATAGCACCTCACAAGAATATTTCTCCACTCCGCAAAACTAACCTCTCGAATCAAACAATATTAATCCTCGTCCGTGCGCTGCCAAGGAGGACGGCGGAGATGAGAGCTAATGGGATGTCGGTCAGCTGGGTGAAAAGAAGCCAGCCCCGAAGCGTAATCACTGCGTAGACTCTCCGATCAGCTGTGGCAGCTTAATGTCATGAGAACTTCCGCGAGACCGACCGACCTCTTTACACCTGGATCCTCCTGATATTCACTTGAACACAAGCAAATCCTGTAATCGTGTGGATCAACAAGGATCCTTTTCAAGCTTTTAAGAGTTTCAGTGAAAACCTTTGTTGCTTGTAAATTTGTGTCACATGGTGGAAAACTATACTTTATTTATTCCCAGGAGGGGAAATTAGTCTGTAAAGATTTTTCATTTTGATCAAAGTTATTAACTGTTGCCTAAGTGGCAAAAAAGTTCCTTAATTATGTTCCAAACCAAAAAGAATAAGAACCCTATTGAGTTCATGCCAGTTTATTAGGGTTCAAACCTTGAAGGGGTAGAACCCTGTTGAGTCTGTCAGTTTTATCAGGGTTCAAGCCTCGAAGAGATAGAACCGTATTGCGATCATGACAGTTTATAAGGGGTTCAAAACCTTGAAGAGATAGAACCCTATTGAGTTCATGCCAGTTTATAAAAGATTCAAAACCTTGAAGGGGTAGAACCCTATCAAGTTCATGCCTGTTTATAAAGGGTTCAAAACTTTGAAGGGGTAGAACCCTGTTAAGCGTTTAAGGTTTATTAGGGTTCAAACCTTGAAGGGGTAGAACCCTATAAAGTGTTTTTGGTTTATTAGGGTTCAAACTTTGAAGGAATAGAACCCTATCGAGTTTGTGTCAGTTTATAAGGGGTTCAAAACCTTGAACGGGTAGAACCCTATTGAGCTTGTCAGGTTTATTAGGGTTCAAAACACTGAAGGGGTAGAACCCTATTGAGATTGTGCCAGTTTATTATTATTCGTCCTCTCAAAACTTGGCCAAGAAACGCAACATGGTGTGCAAATGCTTCCCAAGAGACATCAGCCTGAATTGGCCAGATGGTGGCGCTGTAATAAGGGACCCAAAAAAAAGCAGCTGACACGCAAGTAGCGCAATATGTTCTACAAAAAGTTGCACCGTGACAGCCCATTTTGCTAATTGCGCAAAACAGTAAAGAGACATCTACTTTTTGGCTTTTTACTGTTTAATAACAAATTTGGTATAAAGCGTTGCAGGACTGAGCTACTCACTTTCACAACGGATGGATAAGATTGGTCGAAAATTGTGGCCTCTATCGATCAAAAGTATTTGCAGAGTGCAGGGCTTAAATTTCCCATAGTTCAAGCTGTTTCAGAGCAATCATGCCTATACTCACTCCAGACACCCTGCTCATTCGCCTGTCCATACACACCGAATTTCACTGACTTTCAATAAAGGGTGACCAAACAGCAGCGCTTTGAGTGTGCAGTTATTCATGCCTTTGTGTACATGATCCATCATATACTGGATCATAACTCAAGTTGTGCTTCGGGCAATTTGGCTGCCGCCACCAGCTTCCCTTTGATATTCGGACTTTGGTATTAAATCTAGCAAAGAGAAGCTTGATGATTGGATAAAGCTTTGTAGAGAACTGTTCTTTGTTTCTCCGTCATCGCGTATAGTCAAAGAAAGCTTTTGTCCTTATTTATTGCTAATTTTTCTTCTTTTATAAAAACAATTTTTCGATTGGTGGTTCAATTTTTTGGATTAATCATGGTCATCATTGTTCGAGTATTTCAAAAAATATAGTTACTGTTCTCTAATGTTCCATCAGATTAGTCAAATGCCAAAAAGATATGACAAATAAATTACAAAATGCTGAAAAGTAACTGCAACACATTGTCAGAATACATCAAAGAGAAATATTGCCCACATCGGGTTAACTAATTAACTAGTTAGTTTTCACAAAAAACATCCTGTCAGCATATTGTTGATTGCATAAATATTGTTATGGCATTCTGCAGTTCACATAACAATGAAACTACATGTTTACAGCTGAGAACAAAGCCCACTAGTCACACATCATCTTACAGTGAGATTTCCATGACCAACTATTTCCTGTGCAAATGAAACTGATAACAACCAGAAAAGCCCTATAGATATACTCTAAGCGAGAATGTGCTTCATTACAAATGGTGGCGAGTAATGAAATGCATGTTACATTATTCAATGAGAGTGTTATGGGTCAAGATACATGTAAGTGATACAATCGGTACAGTGTCAGTGCGTGTGCCGTAGTTCCTCGGTGTCACATTTCATCTCAAATGGCACCAAATTCGATCAGTGGTTGTGCCACAACAGAAAGTGAGCTCCCTCACGCCATTTTGTTTGGTCGAGATGATAATGGACATTGAAGCTGTGTCACTGCAAATTGTATCCAGGGCAACATAGCTGACACTAGTAACCATACCAACACAGCAAACAGTGCAGTGTCTACAATGATAACTGTCACATTGATGGAGATGGGTCCACAAAGTTTTGTAGTTTCACGCTATTCTATCACGAGTCTAACCACCGGCTTTTGTGTACATTTCACGTCAAAGCTGTCAAGATTTTAATGGCCTCATATCTAAGAGTTCCAGTTGACCTGCTGCTTCATCAAAACTCATCTGTCAACATTCATCAGCTCCACGATTCGAAGCAGCCGCCTCGTAGTCAAGTCCTAACCTACGCAATTTCCATTGTTTTCAAAAGCTACCTAGATCCATGATGCTACCACCTAACCCAGGCATGAATCTCATAAAGTGTGGCCGTAGCCTACATAGTTTCTCTGTGTTTTCAAACTACTTTTTCGATCACTTAACTGATCTAATTAAATAACCTTAATACTTGCTTAGTTATAAACTCATGAAGATAACGGTAAACGAAACATACCACACAGCCAATTCAATCAATTGTCGTTGAAATGTGGCTAAAAATGGTGCAGCATCATGACAATGCCTTTGATTGCATTACCCCTTTCTCTCCTCTCATGAGCCTGTCATCAACTCCAGTCAAAACTGTTTACTTTTGCTAATTCTTTATGAAGGAAAAAATTAATAAACAGCACTGTGGTAGATTTTATTCATCAGTGAGCTCCCCAGTGCTTTTACTATATGGAAGACAAGATACGATGTTATTTACTACATGGACACTGTGTTGAATCTTTTTTTTTTACCCTGCATATGTTGTAATGATGAAACAAGTGAGCAATTGGTTTCACTTTGTCTTTAAACTGGAATCAAAGTAGCTGAAGTAAACGTGCTCGGCTTTGTTGAGCCTAAAACCCGCTTGCTGGGCAATTTGAGATGCTTCCTTCCGTTTAGCGAACTCACACATTTCCACTTGTGGCTGTATTTTTAACTGATGTCCCTTGGTTGGTTGATGCTTCAACCGATGGGAGTCTTCTCAAACTCATTGCAAAGTGGCAGCCTTTTTCATGGACAGCGTCGGAAAACAATTGCAATTAAAAAACTAAATAAAAACAATGCTCCTACCTTTCGTTTACTTCCCATTGATCATACATGGAAACTACTTTGGTCCACTGGACTTCTGATATTACTAAACCTTAAAGAAAGTTTAACCACAGCTATTTCTGAAGTCAAAGTTGCTATGCACATTTACTCCAGCACTGTACATAAGTACAATCCTCACATACTTGCAGTAAACTTACTTGAGTATTTACATCTAATGGGACTAATGGGATATTTCTAATGTACTTTTTAATGCACGTTTATCTGAAAGCTTTAGTTATCATCTGCTTTACAGATGAAGATATTACATTAAAATAAACAAATAATAATCTTACTTAATCCCACCTTTTTTGGCTTGTAAACTGCTCTGTTACCCCCCCCCACCAAAAAAAAAAGATCAGCCCCAATGAGGATGGGCCAACCAAAAACAACCAGAAGAAGGGAAGCCACTCAGATCAAACCACAAAGGCTCTTACGATCTGGTTTCTTCCCTCTGACCTATGCCAACGTCAAAACTAAACCTAACAGAAATAAAGCCACAAAAACAGGACGACTGGACCCAACAAAGAACAATGGAACATAACTCTGAACCATTCAAACGCACAAGACTTAAACTTCTGCTGCAGCCAGAGGGTAGAAGAGAGAGAAAGCCAGAGTCCCTGCCCCCACTTTATTGGTTTTCTCCTGGGGGAGGAAGATAAGGCATCACGGTTCAAGAATTGCCAACTCACCATGACCAGCTGAGGAGGAGAGTGTGACAGGCTCCTTGTCATGCTTCAGACGTCTCTGAGTTCCCAGCAGTTCCATCAAAGTGACATTTTCCTTCCAAATTTTTTAAACTTCCCTCTAAACGATTGATCTTTTGACCCTTCGGAGGGGCCCGGGCCCTAGACTGGGAACCACCAGACTAAACTACTTAACTCTACATAAAGAAGTCAAAACTCGCTCCAACTCAAGCAGCTGCAACAGTAAAATGACAATGACACATAGATGTAATTCATTATCATATGACACTAACAGGGGCAAATTTTCTGCAAAACAAGTACTTTTATTTTTGATACTTGAAGTAAATTTAGATGATAACACTTCTTTACTTTTCGAAGCTGTTTTACATGTAATGGAATATTTTTACAGCGTTATATTTTTCGACCACTGTGCCTGAATTCCCAGTTAATTTTGGAATCTTAATTTGCTTTTGACGCTGCCTCAAATATGAAATGACCGTTTTCATTTCCGCCAGAGGAGAAGTTGGACAACAGGTGTTCAGAGCTTCTGGTAAATGGTCCCAAGAACTGGCAGAATGCCACAATAAAGCAGGCATTTCTTCACAAGTTGATGTCACAGGCTATTTTAGAACCATATCAGAACATGGGACAGTTGCCTCTCCGTGACAGAAGGGAAAGGCACTGCCTACTTTCTGTTTACAAGGCATTGTTACCCTTCTACCCCTCTTCTCTTCCGAGACTCGAATCCATTTGTCACCAAACACGTTCGGTAAATTAGCTTCTAAATTGGCTAAATGGAACAAATTTCCAGACGCACTGAAATCAGACAGGTTTGTGTCAGTGGGTCATTCCGAGTGTACGCTGGATGATACGGTTGTTGTACAGTGCTCCCGCTTTGGCTGATTCGCAGACGCGGTCGTTAATTATTGTTTTATTCAATATTTTCTACATTTTGCTGTTTTTATTGTTGTATATCCTTCTTGGCAGGAGGATTATAGCTATATATCATTCTTGCCAGACATGCCTGCTAGTTATTTGTATCATTTGACTTTTGGATCTTTTTATATTTATTAGCAATGTGGTTGCTATATATCGTGTATCCCTCTAGCCTGTACGACTGAGATCTCTGGGAAATTGCTTCAAAAGAGATGGTTGCAGAGTGACGCCACCTGCATTACCTCAGATTTGCTCACGATATTCAAAAAGCAAAACCTAAGACTGCAACTCCCCCAAAAAAAAGGAGAGTTCATATCATCCATTCCACCATCTGTGACCTTCAGCTGGTTGGTACCAGGCTCGCGAACATGGTCGGAACGCTAGGCCCGTCAACCAGGACTGAGCCATGGGAGCCAGGCTGACGCCGGGCCTCTGTGTTTTGACACGCATCCCGATGCGCCGCCGCTGTCACAGCGAGACACCCTATCTCCTGGAGAGTTTATTAGCTGTGCTTAATTAAACAAATGTGATTAGACCCGATACAAACTCACACAACTGAATCCCCGGTAGGAAGTCAGCCGTGAGAGGCGGCTGTGGGGAGAAAGTCGGGTCACGCGTGGCTCAGCTTTATTAATAGCTAACGCGCACCTTCGGCGAGCTGCGGAGCTTAACATGTGAGTCATGCGCGAGGGGCGGCGACATTTCAGCTCCACTCCTGAAGTTTGTCAATCACAGCCCAGTGCCGACCGTCAGGAGGGAAAAACAAAGGTCTGGTAATTTGATTGTAATTGATTACCGGTGATTTAGTGCGAGGCATATGGGTGGGATTTAGCCACGGCTTGTAAGTTGTAACCAGGTGGAAAGCGGCGGGAAATGATTTTTTTTCTTTCAGAAAACTTGTAGAAGATGAATCACGCGCAGAGAGACATGAAGGTGAAAGTAAAAAAACGAAGTAACTCTTAGTGATGTTGTTTCCGGGGGATTTTAACTCTGAGTCATTTCAAATCACCATCGAGTGTAAACTCTCTCTGTCAGAGAAAATACAACTTGCTGCCCGTGAGGACTTTGGTTGAGGAAATAAGTTGCAGGAAGGAGCATAAAATCTGAAACTATGTTAAAGTTTGAACTCTCTCTGCCCTCTGCATGTCCCGGATTCGATTGTGTGCTCATTACTCAGTATAGACATCCAGGGGCTGAGCTACGTACAACAACGGTCCCTCTATGTCTGGGTGAACTGATGAGCCACTGCAGGTAATAGGGCTCTAATACGTTATTGGGTCAATGCCAATTCAAACTAATGAGACCGTCAAAAGTTTCTTAAGTTCAGGGCAACAGTTTGGTTCATTTAAATGATCCAGTCCAACTTTTTCCACTATTTGAAAATAGGAATGGAAATAGCCCAGTTTTGTCCCCCTACCGCGGCTGCATCTGAACAGTCTGCAAACCCCACAGTAACATTTTACTTTATGTTATTTTATGTTGTTTTACTTTTTCATTAAATAGTTTACTTGCATGTCATGTACACTACTTCAAGGCCAAACAGTTTCTATCCAAGGATACCCCTTAAAAGTGAGTCTTACAACAATAATGTCATGTCTACATGCACATTGGAAGGGTTATTAATAATTGTAAATGTCTCTCCTGTCAATACCAGCCGCTAGAGAGATCGCTTTCTAAATCAATTTCAGTGCGAGTGATTGTGTGGAACAAAATCCAAAGCCCTCATTCTTTGTCAAAGTATGTTCTAAAGTTCAGCCATGAGGCTTTAATAGTCTGAGTTAGACAAATCAAGAGGGTAATTTCACACCAGGGGAAACAAAAAAAATACAAGAGCTAATTGAAGTCACTGGCGGTGACGGAAAGGAAAATGGACTTGGAGCAGCATCGGCTTCAAAGTCTGATTATCAGGTCTGTGCAAATAAAGAGTTTAGCTGAACTTCTGCATGAATCGCGTCTTATTACTCACCACTTCCTCCCGTCTGAAGCTACAACCTGTTCCAGATATGGGTTTAGAGTAGGTGGGTGGCGGCAACCTGTGGCATGGTTCAGGTCTGGAGCAGATTGGAGGCAGATGGTTGTCTAGTGGGTAGAAAAGAAAGAATGAAAGCAGACGATGGAAACATCCTAGAATTAATTCTAAGCCGAGATAGCTGGTATGACCAAAAACAGACAGAATATTTAGATTCATATATATATATATATATATATATATATACTAGATTTCATCGGGCAAAAACATCTGAAAAAATGTAGTGTTGTTGTAAATCTTCCAAGTTACTCCACCGCTTAATGTCACAGCTTT
This sequence comes from Istiophorus platypterus, assembly GCA_016859345.1. Taxonomy (NCBI): domain Eukaryota; kingdom Metazoa; phylum Chordata; class Actinopteri; order Istiophoriformes; family Istiophoridae; genus Istiophorus; species Istiophorus platypterus. Next base: position 4,811,455 of record CM029126.1, on the reverse strand, counting down.
GCAGAGTAAAGGAGATTAAGAGGAGACAATGATGTCTTTATCAATAAAGATGCAGGTAAGAGGGAAGACGGGGGGATGGCGGATGTATTCACGCTACTTTGTTTTTACTGAAGAACCATATCATGGTATCCCGCGTAATTACATAGGGCAAATGGGCATGATGTAACCATGGCAACATATGTAGGCACCATGGCACATTTGTTTTGCAGTGAGAAGGAGTGTGTGTGTGTGTGTGTGTGTGTGTGTGTGTGTGTGTGTGTGTGTGTGCGCGCATGTGTGTATGTGTTAGTGTGTGCGGGCTGGGGTGCAGCGCAAACACGGCTGAAGTTTTCGGCTCCGTTGGAGACGTTCAAATGGTGAAGCGTAGCGTTAAGGCTCTGATTCAATTAACTTTTTTGTCCAAGTGAGAGACACTTTAAAGGCACAACGGTGTTAAACTGCTGCGTGGAGAATGTTAAGCACACAGACGTCGGTGTGAGGTGTACAGTACGCAAACTAATTTATTCTAATGTGGACGTCTGTGAAGATTCTCAGTCGTCCGGATCGCGGTGTCTCTAATTCGCTCCACGGAGGCAGCTTGACTTGCTGGAGGTCCTGGAAGACGTTTCGCCACTGATCCAAAAGGCTGATTCAGTTCTGACTGGCTGGTCGGGGGGTGGGGTCAGGGGGTGGGTGGGGTCTTGTAGGGTCTTTACCTCCTTTAAAGGAGCTGAGCCGCCGACCCAACCTGCCATCGTGTGTGTCGTCGGGGGTCCAACGGGCGTTGTCAGCTGCCCGGGCGCGATCAGAAGACGGCGTTGCGAGCGGGTGCTTGGTGATGGTCGTTCCAGTTTGACGTAGATGGCTTTTTTCACTTGTCCTGCAGGTGCACATGGGCCGATGAGGACCTGACCTGAGGTGTTGGCTCTCTTCTCCTGTCTTGTGTGATGTGTTTGGGAAGCGGCTGTTCTGCCTCCCCTGTGTAGAGATCTGTGCATTCTCCGCTGCATTTAACTACATTACAAACTGTTTACATCTGGGCGTTTTGTCCTTAGGGTGGACGAGCTCCTGGCTGTTACTGGACTTGAAGTGCACTGGGATGCGGTGTGGACACAAGGAGCACATTCTGTTGTTATTTAGCTGCTATCAGTTAGCTTGGCAGGGATACGATATTGACTTCCACTGTACCGAAAAACAAGTTTGTGTTTTTGTTCAAACAAATACCCACTTAAAATAATTATAATTAAATATATATGAATTGTTGTTTGATGTCTTTTAATCTACTTTTTATGGAGATAATCTGAATCCATATATGAACATTTCGAATAGAAACTTGCCCTAAGTAACTGCATCTAAATTACCTTTGGTAAAAGTCTCTCTCCAGTTGTTCTCATTAAAACGGAACAAAGAGTCTGCTTGCAGCTACCATTTAACATGGCTATATCTGTACCAAACTGTTTATCCAGGCCTCCATTTTGCACTGGTGCATCCATCACATCACCATTAAGAATTGAAATGCCTTTAAGCCTCTTATGCACACATGTCCCCTTCAGCCACCATGACTTTTTTTGATGCCGCTGCAACCGGAGGAATCTCTAATTTTGCATGATTTTGCAGCAGAGCTCGGGTATTGCAAGTCTGGGAAGACTTAGCAGGTTGTGTTGGGCTAAGAGTTTGTGGTAAGTTATTATTCAGTGGTTAAATCACAACAGCACCTCTGCATGAACTGAGAGTCCAGTTTAACAAACACTGCGAGCAACGATATTGACTTCCACTGAATGAGATTGGATAAAGTGGCGCAAATGCTTAAAATGTAACTGCTGGACCATTTATCAGATTAAAAGCAACAATATAGGTCAATGCATAATAGCTTTGGTTCTGTGTTTGATGTGTTTAACCATGAATCAATGATGAGTGCTGGATTTATGCATCAGTTTGCTTGAATTAGACAAATTTTGTTGTCACCCCCAGCAACACTTCCTCCCAGAAATGGTTCCCTAGTTGCCCTGGGGAATCACACGGACCTCGCTGAATGGTTTTCGTTCAAACTACTTTTTTATACAAAAAAAAGTTAATTAACTTTCCTTGTATCGAGTTGGATGCAGAAATTTCAGGCGGCATGTATCTAAAAAACCTGGGCACAAAAAACCCCAGACTATCTGTAAAGCTTGATGTGCAGCAAATCATGACATTGGAGGTAGAAATCAGCATTGTCTGGGTACAGTTCCAAAAAAATGCTTGAGCCTACATTTCCCATAATGCAACTAAATGGTATCTTTGATTAAACCTTTTCTTCCCGGTGAATGCCACTGTCTTTCGCATGTCCCTTGTATCACAGACTTTCTGTAAATCTCAATTTCAATAGGCCCGACTACCCTGATGACATCATCTGGGTTATTTTCTCAGACTTTAGGAAACTCCTCCAGAGCCACTGGAGATAATGTTATAACAGTTTACCCATGGTGTCGGTCCTTACCATGGCGAATGAACTGATATTTGTGTGTGAAACCCGAGCAACTTTAAGTTTTGATGGAATATGGGTAATCAGTGACCCTTTAAAATATCACCACAAGAGATCTCTCTGACTTGAGGGGAGTCATCGAGAAAAGAGTCTCAGACCAGCCGGGTGATTTCCTTTACCGCACACGGAAGTGCCGCTTCATTTTTAAGTGTGCACGGAGGTGTCGGCGGCTCATCCATCAATCCGGAGACATCTCCACACGCCGTGATGCATCACTTCATTTCCAACAATCGCTCATACAGTAAAACCTCTAATCCAGCTCCTGCTCTCGAGTCGTCTTTGACAGCAGCTTAGCCGCCCTGCCATCCAGCGTAACGCAGCGGGTGTGGAGAAGCCCTCGGGGGTGAGATATCCTCCACCCCCCCTCCTCCCCTCCCCTCCGTTCCACCTCCTCCCCGGTTGCCCCCGGTGACAGTGACAGAAGCCTGTAATTGCCACCTCGTCAGACGGCTTCATTAAGACGAGCATTGTCTGCACAGCTGAACGGCGGTGGATGGGGAAGAGAGGGGAGAGAGAGCCCACAATGCAATTACTGCATTGCCGTGACAGGTGGGGCCTCCAATCCTCTGCGTCGGTGGGGCCCTGATGCATGTTGGGGAGCCACCGTGGGCTCGCATCATTTTTCACCCCCCCCTGTCATTAGTTGGTAATGATTGGATTATTTTGCAGATGAATCGCGGTATATGTCTTGCTCACAAACATTTCCTGGCCGTATTAATCAAAACCATCAAGGCAGAGCAGTCAGAGCGAATTACAGAAACAACACGTCTAGATTAAAAATTACTGTAATCCTTCATCAGTGTGCCTTTAACCCTTTGATTTGGGGGGCAGGTAGTTGTGGTGTATGCCGTTTTTATTGGATGTCTTTGACACTGTGACAGTCTTTATGAATTGTAATATTACTGATGATGTTTAAGGTTCATACCACTTAAGGAGTAGGAGAAACATTAACACAGCAAAAAAGGTACAAACGCAGGATGTTATCACTTTTTTTTTGCAGCTCTAGGAATTTCATTAATACTAAATGATTAGACGGCGCACAGTTTGCGTCCAGTGCCAAGGTACAGTGCCAACGCATCTAGACCGACCGCTATGACCCGCAAGGCGGGCGTCACGTGACCAACTGGGGCAGCTGAACTAACACTAGCGATGGTGAGCTCTGCTAGCACGTTAGCATGTTTACTCTAGTACGCTGTCACTGCAATGAGTTTGACGGAAGGTTTTATGATTTTATTGTTTAATTTTTAAAAATAAAGTCACAATGGACAAAATCAGCCAATTTGGTTTCCTAGAGATTATGTTTATACACACGTAAACTGGAACAGCAAATACATTCGTAGGAAATGTAATCGCTGGCTGGATATTATTTAGGAAATGTGGGGTTTTTTGTAATAAATGAAGCTGAAATTTTATTAACAGCGTGTAAACTCAAAACTAGACTAGTCTAGTCTGGTCCGGTTAGGTTTAATGCAACGAAAGCCCTTTGGTCAAGGTTCGGGAGAGATCAGTGTTTTGGTAAAATGTTGTGTCTGAAGTTTTAAACCAGACAACGATCTTTTCCTAGTCTCATATGAGTTCAGTAAAGGCCTAAACATAACTGTAAAAAAGCTGAATAATTTTGCAGTCACTACATGTGGATACTGAGCTGCAAGATTGGATATTTTGGCATTAAAACAAATAAGTCATCTGTGAACATTTTACTGATTTGTTCAGTATCAACGTGTTTGTGACTATCTAAATAAAGAAATTTACATTTCCTCGCTATATTAATACGAAACATATAATATGAAACTTTTTTCTTTGCAAAAAAACTTGATTATAAATGTAATTTCTGGGATTGCTTCACCAGGAAGTGATTGTTGAAAATGGCTTTTCTTTTTGTTTTTACTACAATAGCATCGTGCTGCAAACATAGTCATTATCTTTCGCTGCATCGCAGGAACACATTTAAAAATTTCAGGGGAAATCCTGTATTAATTGGATGGTAGCTTATTTTGAATGGATCCTCCAATGCAGTTTTCAAAAATCCGATAAGTCACAGGTTATGTTGGCATGAATATTCAGGGTATAATGATAAATTTAGAGGTTTAGCTTGGTTGGATTGTTTCTAACATAATCATTACTTTTACTTTTAAAAATTTCTGAATTGATTTAAATGTAAATCACAGTCATAAGGTAAATGATTTGAAAAAAAAAATTAAAAGGAGGTGAAAGGGTAAAAAAGAATGAAAGTGTCGTTTGCTTTAAAGAGATTTAATAAATATGTTTTTAAGGAGCAGTGGTGCTATGTGCTTCTTTGCCTTATTACAGTTCAAGTAGACCAGAAACCGAGTTTACTGTCGCCTACTTACGCCCTCGGCTGTCTATGTCCGTCACGTGGTCCTCATCTGGTCATAATAGTCCCAGAAAGTACGGCTGTGGACACAAAGAGCAGCATGTTACAAAACAAAAGACTTAAGATTGTTTCCTGTCACATAGGGGCCAAATAATGTTCTGCTTTTTAAAAAAAAAATTTTGTTTGTTTCAACCCCTAAAACCATAAAAGACCCTATAAATACTGTGGTTGTCCATAGACACAAATGATTTAAAGCGTGTCACTGAACATAACTCAGGGTTTTATTGATCACTATCGGTGTTGTCTTGAAGGGTGTTTGAGCAGTGACCGAGTCAGCCACATCCATTTGAGATTAATGTGCCAGATTAATTGTGAATTTTATTAAGAAAAAGCAAACAATGGATAGGAAATTGTGTATATACACTATCATATAATAGAGTAATGAAAACCTCTTTGAACAATTTTCCTTAGAACTGCTTCCTACCAGAGATCCTAATGGTTTTTTCTTTTCTTTTTTGTCATAATTCTAATGTTTAAATTCACCATCATTTTCATGAGGCTTAGCTTCTTATTTCTGCCATGAGACCGGTTGATGTGTGAAAGCAGCAGCCCGACTCGCTCCCATTCAGTCCACCCCCGGTGAAACACATTCCTTTCATCCATCGAAATTCCCCCACGATTGAAATTGCCCTCGGTGGAAACATATCATAGCCATCCATGGCTCTTGGACCGCTCCCATTGGGCGGCTCGGCCCATGCCAAGCGTCTGGGTTGGCCGAGAGCCTCCAGGGAGGCCGGGGCTTAAGTCTCCATGGGCCAGCAAGCCTAGAGGCCCCATAGCCCTGGGAAATGTGGCAAATCAGGGGCGCACCTTGGCAACGGCGCCCCCCCCCCCACCCCCTTAGCCTTAGGACTGTCATAGCTAAAAGAAGGCTAATGGTGGCCAACTGTGCAGCGAGTGGGTCTGGGGTGCTGGGGAAGCGTGTCTGTAGGTTCATCTGGATTGGCGTCGATAAGGATGCGCGCTCTTCGTCCTCTGCCTATCACTGCTGTGCACAGGGTGGGAGCGGAGTGTGAAACGTTTATTTTTCTGTGTATGCATGTGTGTGTGTGCAATTTGCGTGTGTGAGTGTGTGTGTGTGCAGCGGTGGCACAATGATGAGAGACTGGCAGGCCATCTCCAGAATGCCAGCAGTGACTGATGCCACACCAGACATTCCATTCAGAGGACACCGCGGCGTGGTCAGCGCCATGCCAGCTTCCATGGGCCCCCAGGACACCGACACCCCCCCCCCCCCCCCCGCCCGCCACCCCCTCCGTCCTTACAGCAGAACCGCTGCAGTGATGGCACCAGCTTCCAGCGGTTGTGGAACTGAACGAATGAGAGGAACAAACAATGTGGGAAGATGTGTTTGGTCTCAACTTTTCAGATTTTTTTTTTTCAATTAGTTTTAGTAGTGCCGCACTTTTGTTTTTCATATGACTCTGTCATGCATTTGATCAAATTAAACCAATAATTCAAGCATTTTACTTATTTAAAGTTACTTCAAGGCTCAATTAAACCTCCATCACGAGATTTTCATATCACTTGATGGTTTAATCAGCCCTGTTGTGTCCCAGAGACGTCTGCGATAAAATGACTTTCTACGGTGTCCCAGCTATTCCCGGCCCTGCTTCGTCTGCCTCCACTTTAAGTCAGGTGTGGGCTCATCTTTCCAGTTGTTGGCGCTGTTGCAGTCGTGATTTGCTAACAGAGCTCCAGCGGTGTCACCACCAAAAGTTAGAGAATAAAATCTTAGCGATTTGAAAACACATCTTCACTCGTTGGCTTTGAACTAAATCCGAGTTCTTGTTTTGAGTTTGACTGCCAGTGCACTGAATTAGTGCGTGTTCATTTTCTGCTTCATATAATTTTAATGCAATGCACTTTAAATGAACTATGCTGTGTTTAAAGTGTCATATAAATGAAACTTCACCCGTGTGGGAGACCTTAGACTGATAATCCTGAATTACGATACATTGTTTTTTTACATTCAGTCTTTCTAAAGTATCTGCAGTATTTGTGGTGTGATGAAGTTTAGGGAAAGACTGTAGGAATAATTAAAATGTGAGCGTTAAATACAGATCTGTGAGAGGAAACTCTGGACTGCTGCATCAGAGTCGGATCCACCACAGCCCCGTTCACCACCTGGATCACCACACCCTTTTAGTTTCTGTCTCACTGCGTTAACTGCTCAACGCTGACAGTGAATGTGGCAGTGGATGTAACCTGTCAGGTGCAGGATGAGTCTAACATGAATGTAATCCTTAGAGATACTGGTGATGGTGGAATCAGATGTAATGATACAACAGCTGTGGACAGGGGCTGTTGACAGTCGGGATAAATCGCGAGTTGTGCGATTATTTTGCCTCCTAGAATCATTTTAAAGGGGTTTGAGTTTTTGGCCTTTTCATTTTTTTGGGACTGAAATTGTGACCATCCACATCACATTTGAAGTGAAGACCAAAACCAGTCGAAAACCAGGGAGCAAATGGTGCGAGTGACACACACAAAGTTCACTTGGACTGTTGAAACGTCACACGCAAGAAGTCGTCCGTCGACGGCTAATCATACTGCACCTATCGCTCCCTGTTGTTGTCCAAAATGTGCTTTTTCAGGATTAAAACACAGTCTTGAAAAAGGAAGGGGGGGGTGATATTTACATACGGGTTTCTGTTCTTCGTTTTAATCATTTCTGTTTCTGCTTCTGTTTTTAGAGTTTCCCTGAAAGCTGTAGATTGGGCTCAGTGCATCTAGGAAATTGTCTTTGTTTAGCTAAATGTCCACATTTTTTTTTTTTAGGGTAGATTCTCTCTCTCATCTGGTAAAATTCCCCTAAACTGAAAAATCCACTTAGCAATAGGTATCATTGTCCAACCTGCGCTCTTCCCGTCAGACGAGCCTCTCCCTCTCCATCCTGTATCCCAGATTACTTCAGAGGTTATTCGGGGGGGGGGGTAGCTATTCAATCGCCAGAGCCGCTCATGCTCCACCAGGGCTGAAGTGATGACACAGAGTGATTATAGCAGCAGTTAAATACCTGGTCTAATGAGCCAATTAGCCCTATTGACATCCATGGCTGTCTCAGAGGTGGAGTGAGCGCCACGTACATGCTCCTTAATCAGAACCGATAACACCATTTAGCCTTCAAACGCTAATCCTGACTCCAGGGGCTCTATCTGGGATCCACGGCGATTTTACTCTGTACTCATGCTGAGAAACTTCACGCCTGATTCATTTTCAATTCTGCTCTTCCTGCACAGTCGAAACTTAGCTGTGGTTTTACAGCCATTATGACTGGTGAGTTTTGGTATGATTTTTTTTTCTTTTTTTTGTACAGGATGTTTCTTAGCTCATTATCCTCTAAAAAAGATTTCTGGTGAGAGGATCCCTTTTGCACCCCTTGTTCCATTTACCACGTAAACATTTCAACCACAATAAAGAGCAAATTTTTTTTTAATCATTATTCAAAACATTCTGATGATTGAAAAAAAAAAAACAGACAACGGAAAAGAAGTATTCTCGGTTGATTTCCGTTTGATGGTCTACAAAAAACGAAACAAAAAAAAAAGAGTAGGTTACAAGCGCTTCAGGTAAATTTGGAGCATTTCATTAAAAACACACGCCACAACAAAGGGAGTGAAAGGCACAGCTTTAGCCATGGGCACTTGTTGAGTCATACTGGTGTGAATGTTTTGATATTATTCAAGTTACTGTAAAAATTGGGCCCCTTCTTTCTTTCACAGGCGTGAGAATATCTCACCTTGTGCATATGAAACCGTTTTGTTTTCTCTAGTTTGCATTGTTGATCAGGTTTAATTTTTTCTCTTGAATGCAAGAAAGGAAAAAAATCATCACAAAATCAGAAAAAAAAAAAATAGAAAAATCCTGCACTGCCTTCCAGCGCTCTTACCAAAGTTTACCCCTAAAGAGATTTAAACGTCATATTCGAGGAAACGTGCTGGTTTTGTATAGAGCGCAGACAGGATGCACAGGCATGTTCAGAACTTCAGTTTGATATGGAATAAGCGGAACATCTTCTTCTGTGCGTTTGTGGTTGGAGGGAAGTGAGAGAAGAGGAGCGACTGATGCGAGGCTTGCTGCCTGATCTGTTCAGCTTCACTTCTGAGTAAGAAAACATCAAGGTCAGTTACACAAAAACACACACACACACACACACGCACACACGCACACACACATATACACACACACACTAATGTCCTTTCACAGCGGGCAGACAAGCGCACTCACACACAGACACACACACACAAAGAAAAGTGACAGACACTAACATATCATTTGCATCTCTGTCTCTGTCTTTCTGTCTCTCACACATACACTGCTCACTTAAGCTTCGTACTTCTCGGCTTGTGAGGGCTTCAGCGATTTAATGCATTTTCCCGGCTTCAAACGTTGACCCGAACCTCGCTTAACCCAAAACTCAAAACAAATCTCTTCCCTCGCGCCTTCTAAAGATCTCTCCGCACGTTCCCTACCCTCACTTTTAAAGAAAATGTCCTTTCTCTCTCTGTACTTAGTGAAAATGTCACCAATCTCCAATGTTCTCACTTATCAAAAAAATGTCTTTTCTTTCAAGAGTCCTGACTTTACCAAAATGTGAGAACGTGTCCACACATTTACGATTTTCTCACTTTTCAAGAACTTTCACCTTTTTTTTCCCCCAAAAAGGTCTTCAATGTCACAAATGCCTGCACGTCCTGAAACTATACTCAGGTTTCAGAAATGTTCTCAGTTTTTATAAAAGTCCTCACTTTTCAAAAAGCTACTTGTTTTTCTTTTTTATAATCAATGCATCTTCCAAAAGTGTCCTCACTTTTCAAATTGTCCTATCCTTATAAAAATGTCTTTCACTTTCAATAGTGTCTGCACTTCCTGCAACTGTAATCAATTTTCAGAAATTTTCTCAGTTTCCTCAAATGTCAACACTTGGAAATGTCCTTAATTTACAGAAATGTCTCCACTCTCTAAAACTCTGTTCAATCCCCCACAAAAATCCTCAGTTTCCAAAACTCTACCCCCCAAAAGTATGACACTCACACAGGTCCTCACTGGGATAGAAGCATACGAACACACACGCACACCAGCCTGAGCACACAGAGGTGTTTTAAAAAGTGTCGCCGAGTCTCTCTGGTCCCGATCGGTTCGTCAGTAAATCTGTCGTCCAGATGGTGAAGGAGGGAGACGTCAGACTGTTGTCCCCAAAGAAGCGGATCCGTGCATAGTCGGTAGCGAATCTCTTATCTGCCACCGTCCCTGAGGACCCGCAGAAGTGTCTACGGGGCCACGTCTGCCTGCGTCTCCAAGTGGCCACAGGGGAGGGCCAATTAGCAGTTCCCATGGAGAGGCGCTTTGGCCTTAATAAGAGATGGAGGGAGAAGGAGAATCAATTATACCCGCGCTGACCCCCCAGAAACAACACAGGAGGATCCGTCTCCACGCAACCCCTAAAAAAAAAGATCTCGACTAACACCCCGGTGAAGGACACCTTTTGTGATGGAGACAAAACCGTGGCAGGAAGTAGTTTATTACTGAAACGGCGCAGTGGAAAGTGTGGGTGTGGATGGACAGATTTATTCAGCCCCAACTCTGACGAGTCAGAACTTGGTATTTTCCATAATTACCTAAGAGTTTTTCTTAGAAAAAAAATAAACTATGCAAAATGTCAATAATTAAAGAGAAAAATGGACAATGTTCTGAGAAAGTTACTTGAGTTTCGTTTTTCGCTTTGAGCTTATGAGCAGTTGATGATTGCAAGAAGAATTTCCTTGAAAGAAACAACAAATTCAAACCCAAATATTACCATAACCCAAATACTTATTCATCACCCATTATCAGAGGCTTTAATATCCATGTGTGTCTGAATTGTATATTTGTCTATAGGAAAACTTTAGACAAACATTTTTGCATTTTTAACTGATTTGCTGTACATACGGGAATAGACTTGGCATGTTAATCTAGATATTAACTATAAATAATTAGCTGAAAGTGTAACAACCAAACACTTTCTCCATTTTACCAGTAGTTGGTCCCGAATGGTTTGTTCTTTCCAGGAACTTTCCTATGAATAAACTATTACATATCGGTTCCTTTGGGGGAAGTTACAGGAAACAATGAGACTCTCAAAATAAAGAATTGAAAAAAAAAATCCATCCAGAGTGAAGTTTTACTACGAACATAACTAGATGAAGAAAAATGATGTAGAAGTGGAAAAAAGAGTTTTAAACCAAGTGTGATTTGATACATAAAATCCACTTCCAAGTGCACAAGTGGCTGATGAAATGAACGAACTTTAAAGAAATACTGGATTAAGACAGTATAAAAAATAACCAACACATTCAAGTTCTTGTCACATAAGAGGTTGGAGGAGGTCGTTGATAGGGCCCAGTGGTTGAATTAAAATACCATATAATTCTTAAGGTTCCTGGTTTGATTCCAACCAGTGACATTTATTGTTTGTCACTTCTGTCTGCCACCCATTATCGCCAATCCTTCAACACTGTAAGCTTTGTCAAAAAAAAAAAAAGTCCTCACTTTCCAAGACCATCTGCACATTTTGAAAACGTCCTCACTTTCTGCAAGGGTCCTCATATCCTAAAAATTGGCTCCACTATGTCCAAACTTCACAAATACATCCTGCTTTTCTGAAAATGTCCTAATCTAGAAAAAATTCTGTCACTTTTCAAAGGCGTCTGCACTTTCTCACTTCCTGTCCTCACTTCCTACAAGGGTCGCCATTCTCTAAATATGTCCTCACCTTCTAAATATGTGAACAATTCACAAACATATCTTCACTTTTCGAAAATGTACAAAAAGCACAAAATGCCCCCCCCCCCTCAAAAAAATGTATATCCACATCAGGTTGTTTGTTTTCCTGAATCCATGCTCATTTCACATTTTTAGACTTTGTAGGTCATCTCGATTGTCATGGCGTCCTCGTAACATCCATTTCGAATATCACTGATAGAAACGCTCTCAGTCTGTTATCTGCGAAAGCACAAGCTTTTTGTTTGTTAAAAAAAACAACAACAACAACTAAAAGGTTCGACAGTGAGAGTAATATGAGAGGAGAACTTAGATAGACTCACAGTGCATTGTGGGTAGCTTCCTCTCATTTATGTTTTGGGAGTCGTCAACAGAGACGTGGAGCGGAGCAGCGGAGGCACCTCAGGAGGGAGGAGAGGATAATGAAAAGTTTGATTATCCGAGTAGCACTCTTCTGTTTTCGACAATAATTCACAGCAGAAATTAAATTCTGCATACAGTTCTCTTAATTCGACTCTAATTAAACAATACTCTGTAAATGGTACTTTCAATGACCAAATGTTCCCATGTAGCCAAGCCGGGGGTCCCCAGCCATTAAGGCTGATATAAGGTTGGTCTCTGGGGGGGTGGGGGCTGAAGTCTGATTTGTGAGAGTGACAGCTGATGACTTTGAAAAGTTAATTAAGTTTTCAATTAGCAACTGCATCTGACACTGCAGTTGTGTCTGCTACAGAGCAACTAGACCGTTGCGGGAGGGGTTGTGTGCAATATATTGATGCACTTCAGGGTCTTTCAGCACTTGGATACTGGTTCGTGATGCCAGCGTGAGACATTAGTGATTGGATTGTTTGTTTCGTTTTAACGCTGTCACTAGCTATCATTATCTTTAAGGGGAGATTAGCTGGTGTGGTATTAGATCTCACTCGGTCACATCTCACTTCGCAGATATGCAGGAGTTTGTGTGAGGCACTGAATTATAGTTCTGCCTCTGTTGATCATCTTTAAATATTTTTTTTGCTAATTTGGGAAAGCAGAGCTTTGAAACGTTAATATTAAGAGTTGAAGTTGCGTAAAACTGGTCATTTATAGGGTTTTAATGAATCTTTATTATCATTCTTTTTTTTGGGGGGGGGAAATAGTCAAATTGAATCCTGACACATCAACATTTGGGGTCAAAGATCTTTCAGTTATTCTCTCATTATGAAAAAAGGGACAACAAGCAGTTTACACACACTTTTATATGAACCCATTGCATTGTAGCAATGCAGCTAAAAAGCAGCTATACAGTAAAAAAAATTATTAAATGTTTATTCAAAATGTGTAAATGCTATTGTCAAAAATTCAAACTTCCCCCTGTGAAGCATCTGTAGTTATTGAATAAAGAGATAACACAGTTGTAAGAATAATGAATTGATATATGATTTACACAAATGAACAAATCCATTACACTGTGTTCTGAAGCCTTTATTATTGGTTTATACTCACGTATCGAAGGTTCATTCTTGACCTTGGAAATACAGTAGTGGTTTGACAAAACATCCCTAACTCAACATCCACTTACTAAATTTCTGCTGGAGCTTTCAGGCACATCTCATGGATGTTCTCACTTTACATGAAGGGTGAAGGAAAAGTATAACCTAATTAATGAAATTAATAAATGCATATTGTTCTATATAATATACAAATAAATATTTTGTATATTTGCAGTTTATTTTATGCTGTATCATTATTATTCAACCAGTTACAGATGCTTCACAGGAGTTATCATGGTGGACAAATACATTATTAACCTAATGTCCTCATATCTCCTCATAGCTACATTACAGTGCATTCTTATGTGTTATGCTCAATTTATTAATTGTCTATATACTCAAAATATTGAACAGGGGGGTTATTAAAATTTTACCTTCAAAAATATGACTTGAATTCGAATAACTTACCTTCTTCTGTGGCTCAGGTGGACTTGAGCCACCAGAAAAGCTTCTTCAGCAATCGGCACAGTCACATTACTTCTGCCTAAGTGGAATAAACAGTCAAATGATGTTCCACTTGTTTGTTCTCATTACTGCCACTGGTGTTGAAAAGCCCCAAACTAGTTATTAACAGACAGAAAGAAAAAAAAACGAAAAAAAAAAAAAAACAACTAACAACCTGCATCACAAATTCAATATTCTCCTCGTAGGGGGAGGCACAGCCATTTGTGTATCCGTCCTGATATTAGATCAAATATCCTTGCCTTTTTACTTACAGCCCTTCCTCTTCTTGAATCCAATGTTTTCAATTAGTGCATGATTCCCCAATTTTCAGCTAATATTAAGGCGTGCGCCAGGCTCTAATTGAAGTGGCTGGGTGGCTGTGTGCGCTGACATGGGGACAATGTGCTAGCGCGGAGCTACTCATTAGCCTGACAGCGCCTTCCACCTGGGGTTCATTCAGAGCACGGGTCAGAGGGCACGGGAATTTGTACGATAATTATTGACAAGCAGATGTTATAAAATCATTTATGGTAATGCAATCATAATAGATGGGCTTTTGTGTCACCAGGCAGATGAGCGGGGGGGGGGGTAGGAGAAAGTTTATGCAAGAGGGATAGAAAAAGGAGGGAAATTTACACCAAGCTGCTGGGAATGATTGCATTAAAGCCTGTGTAGATGACAGAAAAAAAAAAGTGTATGGAGTGAAGAGCACCTGCATATAGCACGCACACACACACACACACACACACACGCAAATATACACAAATCCAGACATTAGAAATGGTAAAGAATTGGGGACAAAGCTGCTTTAATGTGCTTTGTTGCCTGTAAATTCAGCAAAGTCAAAATCCGAAAAATTAACAACCGTTTAGCGCAGACGCATTTGGATCTATATTTATTCTGTACATAGAGGGAAAAAAAAGCATTTTCCTTATGTCGGCAGACCCACTTTAAATGTGTGTGTTCAGGTGTTTCAGCTGTGACAACACCGCCGTTTAATTACAAAAATAGCCTCTATCCCCAGCATTAGGAGGCTCCTCACAAATAAAATATTAGGAACTAAAAGGGGTCTGTGTGTGTGTGTGTGTATGTGTGTGTTTGAGGGGGGCTAGGTGTCTTTACATATATTGTCATTCGCTATAAGACACCCTATCTGTCTCTCGAAATGTGTCAGGAATTACCGCCAATTCCAAAAACATGCATTAGCCCCCACCTTAGGTGCAATAGTTCTTTTTACAGCGGGCAAATATCGCAGCGAAACACGGCTATGCGAGGCAGCTAACCTGGCAGCTGGCGAAGAATAACCCTGCACAGGAAGAAAGCAACCATGTTATCATGCACACACATGTGGCCTGGGTAAAGATTAAGCCGTATTCATCCCTGGCTGCTTCACTCTCTCCTGCCTCAGTCCATCACAAGATATGGCAGCCGTTCAGCCAGGAAGCCAAGGAGAGGTGCCACGGATTTCACGGCGTTCCCAAATCGGGCCGTCTGGAGACTTGGGCGAGGTGTTCCGCCGCTCCGCAACTCGCCTCGGCTTTTCCCACAGATCATAAGCTCCGCACTGATGCCGGGGGTTTGGAATTTTGTTGGATGGGAGTGTTGGTGCGGAAACAGAGTCTCCCCTCCACCCACCCTAAAACACACACACACACACACACACACACACACACACACACACACACACACACGCATACACGCACACACACACGTAGCCTCAATACAATCCCCTGTTGTGTGCATGGAATTGGGAATCATCTGCTGATTCATGCTTTCTGAGGACTATTGTTCGACAGCGTGTTAATATTTTCTGGGAGTTTTTTTCTTTTTTTTTTAGGGGAGTGGATTTACTTGAATGAAAGACGGAGTATAAGAAAGAAAATGATCATTTAGCATGGAGAAGTGAGGGATCATTGCATGTCCCCGCTGACATGAACATTATCACTAAATGGGGCTGGGGGCTCAGAGTGCTGTTGGCCTTGACTTGGGAGAGAGGCTTACACCCCGAGAGCTACTTAGGGGCCTCTCGGTGCTAAGCCGCTAATAATTCCTGCCGTTGCCTTAAAAAAGGAAAGGGAGAAACACAAAAGGGGAAACAAAGTGATGAATGCGGGGTGTATGGTAATGTGGTGGGCTGGAGCCTTTCACGATGTAGGTGTGAATGCTGGGGCAGCGAGACGGGTCAACGTTAATACTAATGAAAACTGACATTCAGCAGTACACGGCTGAAGAAGTCGTTGGTGCAAAACAGGGAGAAAAACAGATCAGCCCGCAAAGGAGAGAATCCATCAAGGTTCAAAATCGTTTTTAGAGATCTGCTGATCATTGTCTCAATTAATCCTGTCCATAAAATTTCATTAAGGACTGAAGATACCAATTATCATTACCAAGAGCTTGAGATGAAGACTTTAAATTGCTTTGTTTTGTCTGACCAAGAGTCCAAAACTGTAACAATATTCAGTTTACTCTGATATGTCAAAGAAAAGCAGCAACTTCTTACATTTGAGATGCTGGAACCAGGGAATATTTGCCAATTTCTTTACATTAATATTCAGTTATCAAAATAGTTTCCAGTTAATTTTCAGTGTCAGCCCTAACTTACATTAGAGCCTGTATTAACTAGTGCTAATAGTATGTCATTTAAGTTAAATGCAATTTTTAAAATTATTTGTTTTCAAAATGACCATCAGGAGGAGCAAATCAGAGCTACAATTATTTAAAAAATGAAAAAATAATCATAAGATGAAGAGGTTTAAATTTTCTTCGGCAAGAATAGGATGTTGTTTTTTGTTTTTGTGTGATGTAAAAAAAACAAAAAAAACAACAACAAAAAAACAGAAATAAAAGAACTATCTGTGGAAAGTAACATGCACCAGGTGACAGTACTGGTGTAAAAGTCACTAAAAAATTTTGCTCATTTGCACCAGATGTTAGGTGGTAGAATCATCATCGTCTTTTCTCATTCGAGACAGATTCCTATCTGAGGGTGTATGTCACCAAAAAAAAAAACAAAAAAACAAAAGATGAAAAAAAATGGAGAGTTATTTGCACTCAGCACTGATATCACAGGTTGGTTAAAGCAAAAGAAATAACAATTATTGGTACCAATTTATGCCCTGAACTTCAGTCATGAAGTCTCCTCCATGTGGTCTAAACTTTTTAATGGAGGTAAATGAAAACAAAAGGCGGTCTGCATCGCCTTGAGAGAGCTCAGGAGTGATGCCAAAGGAGCCAGGTAATCACAATGGTGTATCCAGGCATAAACGATTAGCTTACCCATCTGAATATTCAAGGTGATGCCCGAGCCATTTGTGTTGTGCTTCCTACATCCTCGCTTCAGCACACACAGATGAGGGTGGTGGTGGTGGTGGGGGTGGTGGTGGTGGCGTGGGGGATGCACAGCGCTGCGGCAGTGAATCCAAAGTGGTTTCCCTGTGTCAGTAATTTTTTATTTTCGAAAAAAGCCACTGGTGCAGTGTATTAGTCATAATTTATGTTTATCATCCCTTGTACCCCGGCTGACTTCAACAAACCGTTTAACGCTCCAAGCATATGTGCATACGGCTGCTTTAATAGCTATTCTGCATGGAGGAGCACTTTAAAGACTCTAAATCATTTCTTTGGACAAACACTAATGAATTATGTCACCACAAGAGCAATACGAAAGTGCAGGGGAACCAGTGGTAATTATTGGGAGGCCTGGAGATTTCAATTATCAGTACCAGGCTCCTTCAAAGTGTAACTAACAGGACTCGGAGGCGTGGCAACGACGGCAGACGTCCGTCGATGGATCTCGCCGATTGGAGAAGCGGAGGACGGACAGTTTAACTGTGAGAATTTTACTCCACGCTGAGACCGAAAAAAGTGGATTTTACCTCTGAATCAAAATAAAAATGCACGATGAAAACAAAATAGAAAACTTTCAACTCACTGCTTAACAACATCCTCCTTGGATAAACAAAGTATTTACTCTCAGTCAGAACATATGAAGTCAATTCTAGTAAATTAGCTCCGCAAATGTGTTTATCATAAATCTGTGTTCACGAGGTGAAAAAGTGCCCCCCCCCAAAAAAAAACCCATAAAAAACCGTGTTGGAGCATTGTTGTTGTTTACCATGAATTAGTCAAACGTTTTGTTTCTTGTGTGTGTCGGGGCCTCGTGTCCTCTTGAGCGTCAAGGTTTAATAAACCATCACCTTTCTTCCCACCACTACGCAAATTAGCACAACTTTTTTAGATCCCCCTTTAAAATGTGAGAGAAAAAAAACATATCTCCTCAGTAGACACGCTAATCTGTTAATGAGAAGGCTTCTGTTATTGCATGTGGACACATTTATGCTGATTTTAAGCGCCTTCCTTGAGCTGTCTGGAAATAGTAACTTGTTTGTCAGGAGGGGTGTCTGATTTTTTTTTTTTTTTTTTGCTTAATGCATTTAATTCTGCTATAATTTCATCTCCTAATTTTTTTTATCTCTTTTTTTTTTATCATATTTGCAGACAATTTACGAAGTTTGCTCATGAAGCCACTGACAGCTCTGATGGCTCCTCTCACCACGAGGTGTGTATTTATGTCTGAATATGTAAGCAGGACCATTATGAATGTCCTGAAATGAGGTTTATTCCAGTAAAAAAAATATCCTCATTCCAAATCATTAAAAAATGGCAACAAGCTGTGGTGGTGGTGTGTGTGTGTGTGTGTGTGTGTTTTTTTTTCGCACACAAAAAATAGCTGAAATATGGCATGCGAGAAATGTGCAAGGTGGCCGTCTTACAGAAGGTGTAGAGGTGGGATAAATTTAATTACAGCTTCAAATATTCATTTGGCAAATATATCAAGGTTGGAAACACAGGCCCAGGAATGGCAAGCCAGCCTGGCAGGCGCTCACAATAGCGGATGGCAAATGACAGTAATCCATGAAAAGAGACCAGACATTTATAGAATTTATAGAGAAGGACTCGCCATCCCAGATCTCTGATGTTTGTGGGATTCTGCTCATTGGCATGTGAAATGTAGGAGAATATATATAACAATCCCAGCCCTGTTTTTCCTTCCACTACTTCGGTTGCTAAATTTCAAAATTGATTTAAGGTAAATTATTATGATGTACGTGTGAGAACATTTTGCGACAACTTACCTGACTTTTTTTTTTTTTTCCTGTCTTAATCGAAATGGAGTTATCCACAAATTCACAGGGGTTTGATGATACTTTCTGCTTGGAAGGTGTTGTGGGCTCTGACGTATAAAAAGACAGAATGTAAATGTCAGTTTTAGACTCACTATCATCTAAGCGTAATAAACACAGGATCACGCCGGTACTTTCAAAGAGCGGTGCGTAATTTCAGTTAAGGCAGATATGAGCCGTCACCTCCGTGTGTCTTTTGTTCTGCAGGCCTCAGACGGTCAGTCAACACAGTCGAAGTAGCAGGAAATGCGGCACATGAGCCTCGCTGCTCTCTGATCTAACGCGCTTCGCTGTCTCGTCTCCAGCTGCGCAACAGGTTGTAGCGACGGCGCCGGCGAGGCGCCAAGCACACGTGAAGGTACACCCGGGCACTTCCTCTTCCTGTGACAGCGAGTGAAGGTGGCCTACTTTGCCTCTGTTATCGCACCTTACCCTGCGTATGGGTTGATTTAATCAGCATGTTGGGGTGGGGTCGGGGGTTAAGGAAGGAGAGAGCCTGCCTCACCTTCCAGAGCCTGGAACGGGAGAAGAGCACGGGGGCGGTAAGTGGTTCTCCGAAGACCACAGTCACAGAGTCCCGGTGCAGGTGCCGAACACCACCCCCCCAACACACACACACATCCTGACCTCCTCCTACAGACTACCAGATTTAGAATAGAGTAGATCCAACCTCACCCTGCTCACCTCCACCTCGAGCCAGAGGGCTCCTTCCTCCTTCCCTGGTGCTCCTGAGGCCCCAACCAAGTCACTTTCAGGAGGAGAACACCGGGCATCACAGGGTTTGTCTGAGCTCTGATGACAAATGGGTACGAAACAGTTAAGTCAAAGGTGGAAAAACGACACTGACCTACATTGTCAAAACCACAAACATCTTCAGCTTATCTTCTTGCATGCATGCATGACTGTAATTTCATATTAAGGGCACACAGACTGCAACTACATGGCAGAGCTCAGTGTTCATAAAGTCTGATAAGGTAAACTGATGGTATTTGTGATTTGAATTTGGCAAACAGACATCCTCATAAAAATAAGATTGTGGGTTTTTCCCTGGACAATGTGACACAATTTATGTTACACTGTGTTAGAACGCAACATATATCTCGAAGGTCTTTCCTGGAAAAAAAAAACATCACACAGGAACTGATGTTTTTTGTCTTAGCAGCAACTTTTGATTGCTGTAAAAAAAAAAAAAAAAAGAAGAAGACAAAGACCTGGCTTATCACGAGACTGCCCTCACTAAAACAACAACAGCATCGGTTGCTTCAGCAAGAGTCAGAGAAAACATGTTTACGTTGAGGTGACGAAGCTCTTTATTAGTCATAGTTATGATTAATTATGATGAGAGCAAAGGAGAAAGTTAAGAGATAATATCTTAGAGAAAAACCCTGGACCTCAAGTCAGGAGGCAGCTGTTCGCTTCCTGTTTCCAACTTAAAAGCGACAGCTACGATCACTCCCCAACCTTTATTATTGTAAGCATGACAATAAAGGTCCTCTAACCTTAACAAAAGTTCTTATTTTAACCCTAAAAAAGGTCTTTTCCAAAATCTAAACGAGTCGTTTTTGTGCCTAAGTTTGACCAAACCGTAACTACAGCACATCATAAAACAGAGTTATTCTTCAAAAGTGATTTACAACAGATTTGGAGACGCTAACGAATGATGTTGTCCTGCCAGTAGGGGGCATCAGATAAGAAAGAAAAAACTTTTATGTGTAATCCAAGAAGGCTCGGACACACAACCTACTTTGGGCCTTCTGACAATACTGGGCTAAATGTTAAGCATCTCATGAAAGATTTTATGTTACGCTTCACTCAATGTAAACTATATCGTTTAGGTTTTTAAAGCGCCTCTGTGCTAACATCAACCTTTGTTTGGGATAAAAAACCCAAAAACAACAGGTTATCATCGTTGCTGAACACCACCCATGAACATCATCAACCAAAAAATATCAAAAGAAGATGATGAAAAGGAGTTTGACACAACAGTTTGATTGACAGATTAATGGCTAGAAAAAAGTGCTTCAACAACAAAAGAAAAATGAGAAGCAAAGTGAGAGTCTTGCAAAATGACACACAAAGTGACTCAAAATTATGGGATCAAATTGCAAGCGGTCAAACCTCTGCTTTACTGGAACTTTTCTGCCGAACATCTATCTGTGCGTCACCTTCGTGACAGCAAATGTGGCAGCTCACCGCCGCCTCTCAAATGAAAGACTAAGCCTAAGAACTGAATAAATTTGTCCGTGAATGGGAGCCAAATCATCAAACGGCCTTCCACCCTCCTGCCACAGGAGCGCGGTTCATGTGGAGGTATGGGAGACGCTGGCGGTGGTGGCGGCAGCGGCAGCGGCAGCGGCAGCGGCAGCGGGACGGGCGGGGTACGGTTGGCGGTGGGATGCTAATCGGGGAGGGAAGAAGGGATGGATGGATGGATGGATGTAGGAGGAGGAGGAGGAGGAGGAGGAGGAGGAGGAGGAAGGGAGGGGAGGGTTGATAAAGGCTGATCTGTGCCACGGGGCATTTATGGCTGTTGAGGATGCAGGGGGACGGGGATAGGGGGAAACGGGTGGGAGGAGGCATTGTCTGCTGTGTCCGCGCGTTTATAGGATTGAGCTCAAGTTTCCTTTGTGTTTCCATTTTGTTGAGGGATTATGTTCTTTGAGAGAGTTGTGCAAGCAGGCAGGCACACAGAGTGGAGGCGGAGAGAGAGAGAGAGAGAGAGAGAGAGAGAGAGAGAGGATGGATGAGGGTGGGGGGTGCGAGGAGGGAGGGAGGATGTCTTTGTTCAGAGCATTGATCATGAACAAGACAGATAGTGGAGGGTGTGTGTCTGCATGAGTATGAGTGTATCTCTGTGTATGGTTTTAATGCCAGTGTGTGTGTGTGTGTGTGTGTGTGTGTGTGTGTGTGTGTGTGTGTGTGTGCGCGTTAGTGAGAGCAAGCAAAGCAAGATGTCAGGACATGTAACCAGCCATGTAACAATTTAAAATCAATTTGCCTCCCAAGAAGGAATCGCTCTGCGAGACATTTTTTTTCCCTTCGAGCGTTTATAGGACTTTCATTCTATCTAAATAGATATCAATTACATAATCGCTTCCCTTCTCTCCTCTCGGCCGCCGACTGCAAAGTTTGTCACACTGAGCTGTAGCTTAATTGCTCCCCCGACCACGAACTCCCCCCCAGAGCGTAATGTTTTGCGATTGCTTGTGACATTTGCAGTGTCATTGATCAAACAAGGTAGAAGTTGTTGTAACGAAGACACAAAATACAAGCCTCCCTCTGAACTCAGGCGAGGGGGGTGGAGGTGTGTGCGTGTTTGGTGGAGTCTTGACACTTCTTGAGATTCGTGTCAACTGAATGCAACAGTTTCGTGTTGGAAACCACCTCCTTTTCCCCTTGAAAAAAACGTGATTCCTGAGTCACATCTGAAACGGTTTTCTCTCATTAATCAACCGGTTATGGATGAAAGTCGGCGACTTTCCACAATTCATCAAAAAAACTCAAAATGGGGGGGGGACTAGAAATCTTGACTGGTGATAATATGAGCGCTGAAAGTTTTCCAACTCCTCTCATTTAAGAAAAAAAAAGAGAAAGAAAGAAAAACACCCCGGTGTCTTTACCTTGTTCCAGCCCCACGGGGTAACCATGCACCCACTGTGTTTCCCTCAACTTGTTAAAGCACCACATGGTATATTTGCATAGGATAACCAACACATATAGCAAATCATTTGCATGCCTGAAAGTGCACTTGAGTAACCATAATTACACGTGACACCAATTACTCTGTTACTTTGTATTAAATTATAATGGAAAATTCCACTAGAGAATTGGAGCCTAATTGCATCTTAATTTGCATAATTTTGCATATTAATCACATCTCCAATGAATAATAAATTTCAGCAGATTTTTTTAATTTATGCACAGATACAAAAACAAGTTGAAAAATAATTTGTGAGTGGAGAAATCAGGAACTATTACTTAGAGCATTTGTGCTAATTTCTCTCATTACCCCATGCTCAAGTCAAAGATATCTCTACTCTTGATCAGCGAGCTTTGCATTTTGAAATCGAGAGTTAGTCAAAGCTTAAATAAAACAAAAAAAAAAAGAAGACAAAAATAAAGAAGAAAGAAATGGAGAAATATAAATTTTTGGAAATACCCGTGCATCCATTTTACATAAAAATCTGTGGCTCTATTTAAAGCTCCTTCCACTGCAGAGATGCCAAATGCATTCTACAATGATAATTCAAATCACTTTCTGTCTTTCCCTTTTCTCTCTCTCTCTCTCCCTCTTTTTCTTTTTCTTTTTTTTCCCGGTCAACACCTGTGCCTGCTATTGTGTGTGGCTCCATGCCAGCACACACAAAATCCAATACCTGTAGCCCAGATTAAATTCAAATTTACAAAAACAACATATTTTCAGATTTGAACGTGCTATCCTTTCCGTAGGAAAAGTCGAGCGAGTTATTTTTATAAGCCTGATAAGGAAGAAAGATGAAAAGAAGAAGAAGAAAATCTGCTCTTTTGAGCCCATTATCATGTCATTGTGGAACATTTTCAAGTTGGAATCAGAGCAAATTAGTTGCAGGAAAAAGACATGAGTCAGTTTTTTTTATATCATGTATATTTAACCATGACATATTATATGTTTCCACAGTGTTTCCGAACCTCCTATGACTTCAGACCCTTAAAGCAAAGACATGACTCTCTGCCTGAAACCCCTTGACATGGGTGGCACGCGACTGCCTCGTCAATACACTGCTTTTTTTTTTTTTTAATTCTTTGCTGGACCTTCAATAATTTTCAATAAATGTAAAATAACTCTCCCATTCACTACTATATATTGCTATATAACAAACAGTCAACGGTTGTTGTGAACTGAGAGTTCAGACACTAATAGATCATCATCACTTTGCATCACGAATGAAAGGTGCAGTGTTACACCGCTGTCACTTTCATCTATAAATACATTGTTATACAGAAATACAGAAAGTACTGCCACAGACACTATTTTTTTTTTTTCAGCTGTGTGAATTTTTGAGGATGGACAGTAAGTAAATGAAAATGTAAGTAAAGTAAATGATATTTTAGATAAAGTTATAATATTGTAGAGCTGAACCATGGTTACATTTTCTCGTCCAGGGATTCATGTTGTGACCTATCAGATTTATCTTGCGGGTGAAGTTTGACCTGATATACATGAACACCAAAGCAACAACGTCAGACATTCAAACTCGACTTTGCAGAATTAATTTAAGGAGGGATTTTATCGCAAAAATGTAAAATTATACCTCAGGGCCTCGTGTGTTATTCATGAAACTGCCTCATCATGAAACCGTATTAAACCTCTTCTGCTAACCTGTGACCTGCCTCACACACTCTGGAGGTTTGTCGAACACGATGTCTTCATCCCTGTCACACTGGTCGTTGCCCAGGAGCTCAGCTGTGGACAACAGTGCCTTTCAGTGGCTCAGCAGAGGAAAGAGCTCAATGAGGACGCAGGCTGAGACGATACAGCTCACTCACACACACACACACACACACACACACACACACACACACACACACACACACACACACACACACAAACACACACACCCCATCTGTCTGACTCTCGATTGGCCTCTGACACATTGAGCAGGAGTGTCCCACAGTGGGTGCGGCAGATAAACCTTCACAGCCTGA
Source organism: Istiophorus platypterus (assembly GCA_016859345.1). Taxonomy (NCBI): domain Eukaryota; kingdom Metazoa; phylum Chordata; class Actinopteri; order Istiophoriformes; family Istiophoridae; genus Istiophorus; species Istiophorus platypterus. Next base: position 4,786,954 of record CM029126.1, on the reverse strand, counting down.
ATTATGTACAGCAAAGATTCAGAAAGTGGAGGAATAACACTGGCAGACCCACTGTATTTATTAATCTGTTCAGTTATTTTCTGTAAATGCCAATCGCCCCAGATAATGCTCAGACTTTTTCTTCAAAGAATACACTGTAACTTTAGGCCAGAAACACTCGGCCCCTTCATTTAGTTTAAGTTTAACTGAACCGTTTGCCTCATAACTGTCACGTTACAGATAATTTCAGAATCAAGAGTTAATAGTCCTACATTTGCAATTTGTCTGTATGTGACAAATATACATCTCAAACAACGCATAAGACATGACCTCTGTGTCCCAAGTACTGGTACGACCGACGGGGCAGGCTGGTTTTTAACTGGCTTTAAGTGAATTTAGATTAGACTAAAGACTTTAAGTCAGCCCCTCGTTAATACAGTTCAGGCTTTCTTTCTCTGAATGGCAGTAAACCTCAAGAGAAAAAAAGAAAGGTAAAGGAAATCTGTATGTGAAAACTTTTGTATGAGACAGTTTACAAGTTAATTATTCACATGCTAAAAGCAACAAAAATAAGCCCAGGGCCCCCGACCCATGAGGGGCCCAAAAGTGTCACTGCATGGAACTTGTTATGGCAATTAGATTAACTTCATACAGTATCTGTTGGGAAAACTGCACCACTTAAGCACATCAACCCAGACGGGTCTGACATCATTAACTACTTTTGCGGCCCCTGTCTCACAGACAGAAAGAGACGCTGTGTCAAAATATTTATTACTCTGATGAGAATTATGCTCGAATTGTGAATATTTGAATTAAGTTTTGTTAAATCAAATTACCCCGAAACTGACACTGACTCATGCCTACTTAGATTTACCGATTTCACTGGACTTACTGGGAACTCACATTTGAAGAGGTTGCCTCCCGCATTTTTATTTTATTTTTTTTGAGTTTCTTTTGTTACCTCCGTCTGTTATCTCTCTTGTTTATTTCTTTGTTTCTGTCTCCCGTCCTATCTTCACCCCTTCTTCCTCTTCAGTCTAAACCTGGTGGTCTTGATTACACCGGCCTGGACTCTAACTCTTATTTTTTTCCCCACTTGTGTGCTTATTTGCAGATTCTCCAAACAATTAATCCCCGTCAGCTTGCGGAGTCGTTAATATTCTGCTCCATCCGACTCGCAGATGTAAAGAGCGTTCTCAGCTGACACGCGTAATTACTATGATACATCCCGGAAAGGTTTCCGTGTCTGAGCGCAATCTCAAATAACCGAGCGCCGCGACGCTAATTATTGATAAATAAAATTAGTTGCGAGAGAACTTCAGGTGGGCGGGGCCGCGCGCAGGTGTCCGCCGCGTGCGTGCCGCAGCTCTCACGTACACGCTCGCGCAGCGGAGGGAGGGAAGGGGGCGGGGACACAACGGCGCTGACCTGTAATCACCGGGAACGGCGGGGACTTAATGATGTTTTGGTCTGATGATCAAATTTCACATTTTTAGCACAATGATTTTAGGCACCTGCGCAGAAAACAAAGCCTGGGCGGAAACCGCTGGCCCGTAGGAACAACTGGCTCTGTAATCAGTGTGTGTGTGTGAGTGTGAGTTTGTGTGTGTGTGTGTGTGTGTGTGTGTGTGTGTGTGAGTGTGTGTGAGTGTGTGTTCTTGAACAAACCCGTTTTTTTTAAACTCTTTTTATAGGTGTTCTCTGTCTTTTTGCATTAATAATACATGTGCGCACGGACACTTTAAGTTTGTTTTGTAGTTTTTCATACTTTATAACACACACACACACACACACACACACACACACACACACACACACACAGAGGACATATGACACATAAATGGATATTTACCTCCCTCTACTGGAATCAATCGGTAAAGCCACTCTGCTGCATTTAAGTGCTTCATGCAGGCTCCGACCACACGCAGATAAAAAGACGTAAAACTGTTGATCAGGACAAACATTGTTATTTTAAATTAAAAGAGCTATTAAAGTATCGTATGTGCTGTTAGAAAAAAAACATATCTGATGTGCATTTGCTGAACATATAAAACCGATGAGCATAAATGCAACACATAGTCACTCTGACGGTTTAAAAAAGTAATATAAACGCTGTGATAACATTTCTAGGCCAGAGGACCAGGCTGCCTTTGTTAATCATGCTATATAATGTGAGTCATCCTGACAGAGCTGACAGACTCCACACTCGGTAGGTGGTTGGTTTTGTACTTGCATACAATATTATATAATATATATATATATTATATAATATATATTTGACTAAATGGCGGATGTGTATTTTAAGATTTGACCATTACGCTGTATTTCCACTCCATCGCATCCCCTAAGGCTTCAACGCTCTTTTTAATCATCCTGGGGGAAATTTAGTTTTGCAGGTGTGACAATGAACAGCAGCAGCCCATTAGCTAAATAAGCGAATAGAAACATTCGTTAAATAGAAGTATGCTTATCTAAGGTTGAAGAGAAGCGAGAGAGAGAAACACGACTGCCATCCTCTGAAGGGGAAGTTGGACCAAGTCGAGCATTAGGCAGAAACACCGCTCGGCCTGATGGTTTCTGTATTTCCAACAGTACCGGAAGGCAGCAGTCATGTGTGTGTGCGTCGCTGCACCGCGAGGATTATGGGTACAGCATGGGGTGAGTTGCATAAGGTTGCCCGCTCCAGCCCCGACAATGGAGGATGTCGCAGCCCGGCTCCTCGGGTCACACGTCGCAGGTAACGCCGCGTCCTCCCGGCTCTGATGCAGCGGATCGTCAGCCTCGCTGCGCGCCGAGAGCTCGGCGGCCTCTCGGCGCGCAGGTCCGGGGTCTGCGCCCGCAGGAGGGGCCCGACCGGCGGCGGGCAGCCGGCCGAGGGACGGCAGTGGGCGGCTGTGTCTGCGCGTCCTGCGCGCCCCCTCACCGGTGGGCCCGGAGCGCAAGGCCGGGGGTTCTGCCGGCGCCGGTTCGCGTTCGTCGGGCAGAAACACAGACTTTTCAGCTCCGAGCCTGAGGCGGACGAGCCGGCGGGGAGACCCGGCGGTCAGCCCGCCATCAGCGTGGTCGGCATCCCGGACCCGATCACATGGATCCGGTGTAAAGTCATCATGTACCTCATTGACCTGTACTTCGAGTTAGACCTCAGCTCTGCGGAGTTTGACAGAGGAGTGAAACAGGTAACTACTGACAAGGGCATCAACGGGCCTCCTACTCACCACTGCTACCAGACCCAGACCACTATCTGAATTTCAATAACATCTCAACATAAATGAAAACGCACCCAGAATAATGTCTGTGTCTCAACACCATCCGCAAAACTACTGTGACCCAAAAAGGCCATTATACCGTATTTACCTTTGATCAAACCAAATCATTCATGGTGGTGAAAACCTGACCTTGTTGCCATTTAGTAGTTTGGTGCTTTTGATAATAACACATGATCTTCAGCAGCAGGTTGAGGATGTTCAGTGGTTGTGGAAACTTTAGATGTTGCAATGTACTTTTTTCTGGCTTAAATCCTTAAAGGTTCATTGAGGGAAAACTTGAACTTCTTCAAGTACAATACAATTGGGGAAATACTTCTTTTTTTTGAAGAAGACGACGACCATGCAATATGAGTAAAAGCTCCAGAACAGCTCACGGTGAGACTGTTTTCTGAAGACAAAGAAAATGACTCAGCGCTGACATCACTGACCATGATGCAGGTAAATAAACAACTGTCTCGTTCCTCATCCATCCCAGGCGTTAGTCCACGTCTCCACCAAGATGTCCAGTGGCCAATACCATGAACTGAGGGGGATAGTGTCCAATGAGGTAAAAGAAATAAAAATAAAATCATGCACGGATAGACACACAAACTGGAGCGAACATTGTGCAGAACCCATACAGACTTTTGCATGCTATGGAAACATTTGTATATGAGTATGTGATAGATGTATGCAGACAGATTAGGCTCCTGTGGTTTTGGGGGCATCGTGTTCACGTCCAAAACATAACAACCTGTTGTAAACGTAAAAATTACAACGTCTGGCAGTCCAACAGTGCAATAAATTCTTTACAATGTTACGTCCAAATTCATCACAAGGGTCTAACGATCAAATATAATCCATCGCGCCGCCACTTTTTGTTTTGATCTCCAGTCTCTTTTTAATTCTTCCAGATGGTAGAATATGTTCAGAAGAGGTGCAGGTCTCTCACCAAGGCTCAGAGGCAGCAGCTAGCTGTCACAATGGATGATATTATATTTGTGCTTCCAGAGGATGTGTCCGTTGTCTTCGATCAGTATGGTGAGTTTTTTGGTTTGTTTTTTTTAGTAGTATTCATCCCCATTTTGAGTGAGGGGTGATTTCGGGACACGAGTTGAAAGATGCATCCTGTCAGGGCCACCCTCTGGGTCAGCAGAGGTCCTTCACTACCAGAGTGAACCAGTTAACCTGCTCCACTACCAAGTTAGGCTACTTCTTGAAATGGACTTGGTTGGAGGTCATAAAACTGTTCAAGCTCACTTCCAAAGCAGGACATCACAAACTCTCAACCTCGGTTTCAGAGCTGGTTTTCCTTCATTTCATCGTCTGTCGTTATTTCCTGCACTGATGTCCATTTCCTCCCTCCAGAGCACTTAGATAACACTTGTCAGACAGCTTGTCATTTGGAGTCAAATTTCGCCAATTTGAAGCTGCTTGAACCCCTTCAGGTCCCGTGCTCACGTTAAAAAAAAAAAAAAAGTCACACGTATCTGAGTTTTGCAACACACCAGGTTTCCTCAACATCTGCAGGTGAAGTGTCCTTTAGCAAAGCTATCAACCCTCAGCTGTACAAGCAGATCAGCTCAGAGGATTGTAGATATAAATGCCAGCTATCAGGGATGCTACAGGATTTTGCTGAAAAGTCTTGTCAGTCCCATTTGAAGCTTCAGTCCTTCTAACTCTGGTTCTGTCTCTCTGTCTCTGCACAGGTAGGAAGTTCTGCTTCATTGTCATGAGGTTTTGGCTCCTGTCAACACACGAGGGCCCCGATGACCCAGAGGGCACCAAAATCTTCAGTGTGGCCCCTACTGAGGAGGGCGGCCCACAGAAGAAAATTGCAACTGCTGTCTATGAGTAAGGACTCGGCTTGTCCTCTGCACATATATTACTAACGCACCATGCATCCAAGAGTATGGGTCACGATTCAGTGTTCCCTCATTCAGCTTCAAATCTATTTCGTGCAGTTTGTGCTGGCTCTTTTTTGCCTAACACTCTTTTTTGATCATTAATTTGCTCAGCTGTTGGGTGCCAAAAATCTCTGTTTGCTTTATTTCTCAATATAGAGTGCACTGAATCACAATTAAAAAAAAGGTACAAATATTTACTTAGGGGAAGAATTATATATTGGAAAAAGCTCAAAGTTACCTGCGGGCCAATTAGCATATGGCGAGTCTGTTTTTGTTGGGTGGGTAACAGAGCCACAGCCCCACAACAGCTGATGGTAGCGAGTTAAACGTTTTTCAAATAAATGTGGAAAAGGATCGTTTTTGGAGAAGTGCTCCAAAGTGTCGTGTGTGAGTTCATCTAATATTTAAACCCTCACTTGGGGAAACAGCGAAAGTTGCATTAATTTTACATGAGGGCTGCTGCTAATACACTTTAAAGTAAGCAATAAATAATACAAGTTCTGATTGGAAGAAAAGTAACAAGTAGAATTTTTTTTTTTTTTTAAAAAGCCACCAAAGTGACAGTCCCCTGCTACGACAGTGGAAATGGCAAGAGTAGAGCAGGAAAAACTTCATTCCTCTGTCTGTTTCTACAAGGGATGCATTCAGGCTCAGTGTAGGTCATTAGCATTTTGGCAGCAATCACAATCTCTATAGTCATGCACATAAGCAAAACAGCAGAAGGCAATCTTGCCAGGTTGGACCTTTTTAAGTATTCGTGTAACACTCACAACATGGCACAGGTCCGAATTGAATACAATCAGATTAATATAAAGTGCACGGCAGCACAAGGACAAACATGGGATGAGGAGAATTAAGCACATCTTTCTTAATAAACGCACTCTATAAATGAATGTTACCTCGATAAAATATCCTCCCAGTTGCTAAAAGAAAATAACATTGTTTTGTTGAGGACATTCTTCTAATGTCAGATCGGTCAATAATCACAACATTAACAGCTCCAGCTGTCTCCTTTTTATATTCAAGAATTTTTGGATTTAATTCTATGCTTGGATTCTATCCGACTTTAGAAAACAAGCAGAAGGATTTTCTGAGTAATAAACGATGACTTTGAGAAGATGTACAAGGGGATTCACTGTGAGACTAGGGGTCCATTGTCCCTCTCATTCATGATGGCCATTAATTAAAAATATACCACTTAGCTTCTTCCCTGATATCTATTGAACTTAACCCTTAGAAGCTACCAAATATCACTCAAGTACTGTGGCTCTTTCTGTAAAATGTTCTCTCATGTCTCACGTTACTTTAAAAGACAGATGAGGACAGGAGTGTTACAGACTCCTCGTCATGAAAAGGGTTAATGACAGAATCCAGCTCTGATTATGTGAAATTCATGCACTGCATCACTTCAAGTTGCTCTGATGTTACTCTAAAAAAACCTCTGACATGACTTGCTGCTGTAACAGGAAAAAAAAAAAATTCTCGTCCAGTGCATGTCACAGTTAAAGCCTCTTTCCATTTCCCATCAGTAATCCAGTTAGTTGTTGGACCTCACGGTGGGGTCTACTTTACCTAATGCCCACCTATCAGGTTGGCCAGATTCTCCTGCCTATTGTTTCAGGTCTTAGGATCCCCTCTGAGAAAAGCCTGTTAGCAAACACACAGTTTGGCAGAATAAGGAAGCCATTTTCAAAATCCTCCCCTCATTACTTTCAAGGTGAGACATGAGGCAAAAACTTTGTTTGAATGTCAGTGTTAGTCCTTGAAGACTTTGAATAAAACTTTTACTACAAAGAATTTAGGATGTTCTTCTGCAGCACTTTTGAATTTTCAATATGAAGCACATCAGCTTTTGGAAGCTGTTGGTATTTTAAATGAGAGTCAACCATCTGAGTTCCCATTAAACACGTCTGCCTCGTTCCTTCCAGATTCCAGAGGGAGCTGACGAGGGGGGCCTCTCCTGATTGGACGGTCACGACCGTCTGGCACTGGCACTGGAAACTGGTGGAATAGTTTGGCCCGATGCTGTGAGGCCATTTGTCAGTCATCAGGAATCTGCAGCAGACCAGCGATCAGCTGAAATTTATTTATCCACGACAAAATCGATCAGGACAGCAAGAGAGAGAGAGAGAAAAAAAAAGGCGAGCAGCAGACTGAAGAACTGTCCGTTTGGATCACATGAAACAAGGACCAGGACCCGGAGATCTGAAGCTGTGCAGACACCCGAAGACTTCAAAACTTTATACATGAACCAGGTTTCCTTTAATCTTCAGATGCCTTTAAACCCATCCTCCAGTGATTTCACACAGCTGAAAACATTTGTAATACAAGTGGAACAAAGTGAGAGTTACACCCATTAAATGTCCCTGAGGTCACTTGAGGAAGACTTTTAAACTCTTTTCCTGAAAAAATCTTGAGTGTGTCACAATATATAAATAAATAAATAAATAACCAAGGGTTTTTTTTTTTTTTTTTTTTTTTTTTTTTTTTTTTTCAATCACAATCTCACAATCTCCCTTCGCAAATAGTTTGCTTAGTGCTTAGTTGTCACGGTGATGGCCTAGTTGAAACCTTTGTCAACTGAGCCAGCTCCATTAGAGCTGATTAACCTTGATTTGCTACAGAAGACTGCAGGATGCAGCTGAAAGCTGATAAAAGTAAACAAGTGGTCCTTTAGTTAAAAAAGGGACTGTTTTGAAGGTCTAAAACTGAAATGAGTTTGTTAAACCAATATTTCGTGTCAAGAAATTGTTTGATTATGGCACCAAATTGTACTCTGAACCATTTGATTTACATTAAAAAAAAATCTGCCTTCCCATCACTCACAATACTAATGAGATCTCCTCCACACCACAGCAATATCTAATAACTGGCACTGCACTGCAAAGATAAACCAAGTAAAAATTATGTATCAAAATTAAAAAAAAAAAAAAAAAAAAATAAAAATGAAGGCCCTCCCTGGCATTATAAAGGTTTGCTTTGAACCTTTCATTGACCTAGAAAAAAAACTACAACACCCTTTAAACGGCATGTCAAAATAATATAAGACGACATGTTTAATATTGTACAGACATGGATGTGTCATCATATGCACACGGCAAATTGCTCCTTCAGAAACCACAGATGAAAGGTTTCTAACTATTTAAGAAACCATCAGCCCAATTTGCTAGAACGAAATAAAGAATAAATTCAGTGAGATTAAAAAAAAAAAAAAAAAAAAAAAAAAATTAAGTTTCCTTACAGTCCCTAAGTTTGCAACATTTCACCCACCACTTTTTGATCCCAACATCAACAGGCTAATGTAACTGAGTGCCTCGGCATTAAGGGCAAAGTCCTTGTATTTCATAACTGACTTTTTTAAGTGTGGTTCATGGAACATGTCAGGGACCAGATATATTAGAATTCTGGTACTTGTGATAAGAAGAAAGTGAAACAAGATAATCCATTTTCCATAGTAGGCAGGAGGGGGCGTATGTTCTGGTACATGGTTGAAGGCGACGCAGTGGGTCTTCAAGAGATCACAACACGGGTCTCACAGCGAGTGCAAAATGGTTGTTTAGCGTCGCCGCGAGCGAGAATGACAAATTCCACCAGAAAAATTCTCCACCTGTTAAACCAACTCCAACACACGCCAGCGCCTGAGCCCACTGTCGCCGCCAGAAATGTGTGGCTCATCAAACACATCACGTCTGACAGGCTTGTGAATGCTGCGTGTCATCCCATTCTGGTAAAGCTCGCTGCAACATTATTAATGTTGACAACATATCTGACAAACAGAGAGGATTCTGTCATTAGCGGCCGCTAATTCACGCATAATGAAATACGTTGAGGATTATTCTAATTTTCCTGCATAGTAATGTGCGGGTCTGTGGAAGTTTGCGTGGGTTTTTTTTTCCCTGGTTCCAGTGGAGTGTGTTGCAGAGTCATAATGAGATTAAATGAGTGTGGTTAGCTTAGCACGTCAATATGCTCATGGATACGGTGAGAGCACATTAAACAATTTAGCATGCCTGTGCATCACTCAGTTTAATGGAAATTAACAAAAAACACAAAAACAAGTGGCGAAGATATAAAAAGCTAATGTTTTTTTGTTTGTTTTTTGTTATCTTACTGTTTTGTGATGTTCTGACATGTGGATCAGTCGAGGCTGCGTGCCAACCTGTTTCATTAATCTGGTTAGCGAAACTGATTGCAAACAATTCCTCGTGCCTCTTTTGAGTCTTGTCTGTTTGTACGTCTGCATGTGTCTCAGCTCCAAGAGGCCATAAATTAAACTGTACTATCTCTGTCAGACCGTAATTTTAAGGTCGATTAATAGAATTTACAATGAAATATGCTTGGAAATCAAATCTAATAATCTGACAGAAATGATAAAGTACGGAGAAATTTCCACTCTGTATTCACTAAAGTCTTTTACAGGCCTCGCAACGGTCTCATAAGGCTTTTGCTATTAAGTCCAAAGCAGTCAATTAAAGATTTAACACTGTTTCACAGCAGCTTAGGTGTATCGACAAAAGATGGCGCGCTGCTTCCAACAAAAATAAGCTGAAATGCTGATGCGACAAATTAGCTCTTTCTATGCATGAAATTATATCTTTTCATTTTAATAGCAAAATCAATTCTCCATAAAGAGATGTGTAACAGGGGTAAAGAAACTTCTTTTGTTTTACTGACATGTTTATCGTTAGTGAATGCGTGGCGCTACTAATGTTATGACTAATGAATACTAATGATGGGTAAGAGCTTTTCAAATGCGTTGTCTGTAGAGCAGGAAAATAAAATCAAGAAAAAAAATAATCTTTTTTGCAATTTAAGGACAATGTGCACTTAAATATACAAAAGTAATTTGTCTAGAATTTTTACCACAGCTTTTTTTAATGTCATTTGGAGTCAGTGCATTCTCCAACTACTATTATACTGACAGGAAACTAGATTAAATACTCAGGCAGGAACAAAGAAAACCGCAAGTCAAGACAAGTCCTCATTGAAAGAAATCCCCAGAATTTGTGAGAGCTGCCTCAAACGTGAATGTGTAACAGTGAATAGTCATGATAATAACAGAATTATTGACATAAAACAAATACACACTCATCTTTGTACCACTAAAGTATTTCTTTTAGTTATCTCACAGAATGCTGAAGCTATGAACCTGGCTGGTATCTCCAGAAGGTTGGTTCATACCTAAGAAGTAAACACAACCCATGCACCCGGGAGGTGTGTCCGCTGAGGAATTCTCCCAGAAGTTAAGTCAAAATTTATTTACTGGTGTAAAACATCCTCCATGGTACAGTACTGGTTGCTGCAAACACCATATGTAGTACTACATCATATAATAGGTTGGTTTCTGTTCCCAGTGATGAAGATACAGCTCCGTGGTGCAGCTCAGAGCTCCAACATATCGTATACAACCGATCTGATTGCGTAAGATATAATTCCATATATTGAAAAATGTGTAACAGGTGCAATATGTCTCCTCACATAACCTTCTTTGGAATGGATGCTCTGCCAGAAACTGCTAAGTGGCTTCCAGCAAATTCATGAAATAACAGGGAAGGCAGCACTCCAAAAAAAAAAAAAAAATCCAAAAAATAGGTCAAGAGTAGGCTCATATAAAGGCTTATGTGACAACACACATTAGTCTGATGTTAGCCATTAAAAAAGGTCTCTTTTAAAATAAGTTCCGAGCATGTTGCTTTCCTGTAATTATTGTTTTAACGGATTCATAGCCAAAATCATGATAAATTAACAGTGTGAAAGTTGAACAGAGTAATAGCAACTGACGCATGTGCCTTTGAATATGTGATAGCTCAAATAAAATGAACTGATTATGTGCGGAAGACAGAGTTCTTAATATTTAGTTAGTTCACCTGTCAGCTCAAATAGACCCCCGCCGGCAAAGAAGATTAAAACTTAACATTCTGTTTCTCGGGAGCTTATATAGATTAATTTAAGATTGCATCACTTCCAAGAAAGAAAAGCTGGATGCTGAATTTGTTCATTCAGCTCTCCGGTAGCTGACACTTATGTTGGTATTAAAAAAAAAACAAACAGAAAAAAATATATGATGGTGAAAAGAAGTGTTATTATGCTCCTGATGCAGCAAAGTAACTGTCCCATTAGTAAAGACAAAGAGAATGCAGAAAGGTTATGATTTGGATTAGGAATGCCTCTTTCCTGCTCTTTAAAAACTTTTAGATTTTTTAAAATTATGGATGTCATGTGAAAACATTTTATAAAACAATAAGCATGCGCCTCAGATGATTGTTACAAGGGTTGAAAAGGCTATGAGATATTTTGGACTGCCAAAGTCCAAAAGTCCAAATTCTTCATCATGTCAAAAATTCACTCACATCAAACTAAAACATTTTGAATCTAAAGAGTTTTCCCTGCACAGCAGAGGTAAATATTGACGGTGATGGGGAAACACTGCACCAGTAAAAAGCATCTTTGTTATTACATTGCTTTTATTTCCTTGAGTGCATTACGGAAAACCTCGACACAAACCTCCCTTTCCGGCTGCTTCATGGATGCCAGCTTCCAGGCCTCCTCAAAGGTCTCCTCGGAAATATTCACACCCACGTTTCTGAAGATCTCTGCAATCTGGGAAGAAGAGGATGAAAGGTGTCAGTGACAAAATATCTTACATCACTAAACTATAGTCGTGTTATAACTGTGAGATTTAACTGCACTATAGCCACACTGCAGCAGCAGGAGACTCATAATGACCAATCTGGAAAAAGAGCTGAGTGAATACGAAACAGGGTGGTGATGCAAAATCTTTCCTAGACAAATATTAAAAAAAAATTAAATTACTCATAGGTAAATGTTGATTCAAACAATGGATAACAAACAAACCGAGGGAAAATGTTTGTCAGAGAGGGATCACAGAGGAAAGGAGTCCTGATTCTAAAGGACACATCCATTTTACGTTTAACCAGGTCTCAAACCATATTTGACACGAGCAGCCTAAATTATAAAGAGAAAATGGCCCCCCTGCGTGAGCTGAAATTTCAATGAAGTCTTAAGAATTCAGACCTATTAAATATGTAACAGAGCACAAAACACAAAAGACTGTCTACTGCTGAAGTACCCAACAGTGCATTTAGCTAATATCATTCGATAAAATGAAAATGTAAGTGGAAAGATTAAAACTTACTAATGTCAGAGAGCGCGATGGTGACAGTTACAACTATTTTATAATGGAGGCTGAATATATGTTTTTTAAGCCGCTTTAGACAAACGTGTCTGTCATATTTATATGATGTGTGCACTGGAAGGGAACATGGCTTGATTGTCATGTAATGACAATGTAATGGAATCAAATATATGAACCCATGATTCAACAAATATGACATGAAAGACAAGGACATAGCGGCAAATTCTCATGACTTGTCCAAAAGCTTAAACATCGTCAAACATGGGAGTAATAAACGACATTAAAGATAGTTGTGTTGGTTTTGCACTACAGGTCCAGGTCCCGGTATTTTCCATGACGCCTCACTGGCATGACTTTCTGAGTAGTAGTGATTATAACAGAGCCATCATTAATGTTGTTAGTAACACCTGTGCTTTCCTGCTGTGACAGGGAAAAAACATCTGCCATGAAAAAAATATATTAGACTAACACCTGTCTCATTCATCAGCTATTCAATTTTTCAAAAAAGGTCCACTTAATCACTCAGTCAGTCTTAATTTCATACAAATCGGAAACAGACAGACATAAAAGAATATCTCATAGAATAGCTACTGAGGGTTAAGAATCAAATTTCAAAGGTAGATGTGTGGCCTCCCTGTATTTACTCACAGTCGTTCTTATTTTGTTATTTAGGTACAGTGATCGTGTTGCTTACCTCTTCCTTGGTGCGAGGACAGAGCCGGTGCTCCTCGTGAACACCCCAGAGGGCATGAACCGATGGATGCAGAAGATCCGCAGCCGTGGACGTATTGCCGTAGTTAGTGGTGTCACTGACTCTCTTAAGGCGTGGAGCTGGAAGGTCGGAGCGCACGGACGGGATCCCGAATGTTCGACTGTCTGTGTGAGGGAGACCAGATGATGAGTCAGGATATTTAGGAGATGGGAAGGAATGAAATGTAAAGAAGTTAAGAAGTTAAATTAGCTCTTATAAAACTGTTGTGTGTCAGTCCAAAAAAACCCCAAACAAACAGAAGAAACTGCAGAATTAAGTATGTTTTAGTTTGCAAAATTATGACTCATATAGAACAGTATAATAATAGTCACTAATACTAAAAAACTGCAAGAATGAACAGTTGTAATAATTTCATTTATTTCATTTCTCTCACAATGGAGATTTCAATATTGATGATTCTGTCACCAAGATATCTCCATATAAAGGAGCTTTGTCTGCATATTGCTATTCCTGTTATTTTCACCCTTGACATTCACCCTTTACTGTACTCAGCACATTCCCACTACAATCATAACATCATGTTGTCACCCAAAAATACCACTTGTTGGGTTTCAAGTGATAAGAAAAATGTCACATGGTGAAACTACAGAGATTTTGTCAGTAGTCACATGTAGCACTGGGTGTGGATTCATAAGCTTATGTAGTATACAACATACTTAACACAGCAAATCGCTATTGCTGTCTTACTCGATGTGAGATCATCTCTCATAGCCCCAATGAGGGAGGAGGAGGTGATGAAGTGGTCTGGGACTGCTCCGGGTCGCCTCAGGGTCCTGACCGTCTTCAGTGAGCTGCCGGGCTCAACTGGCTCCAGGTCCTCGGGTTTAATCAGGGCCTGAGACGCAGGGAGGTGGTCTAATTCTGACAAAGTCAGGAACAGGTTTAATGAGAAGATGAAGTTAAACATTAGTTAGTTAGTAAAGAATACTCAGAATAAATAGTCTATTCTGATTCAGTACCTGAAACCTGAGTAGGTGAAATTAAGGCATAAAAATGTAAATGTAAAGCAAAGTGGCCCTAAAGAGGCAATGAGGGTAAAATAATCAGATCCTCTTGGAGCATTATACTAAATAAATGGATACATTACAATGCATTTAACTGACCATTTGTAATGATGCCTTGATCCCGGGCATTTATTGGCATCTTGTCTTTCCAGTTGAGGAAGTTAGCAAACTCCAGGAAGTTTATTTGTCCGTCTTTATCTGCGTCACAGTAATCTATCAGGTCATCCAGGACACACCCGCTAACATCCAGCCGGAACTGACAGCACACTGCCTGCAGGTCCTCTTTGTCAATCACTCCCTTGCCTTTCTAGTGATTTATATGAAGAGATATACATGAAAAAGCTCAGCAACAAGAGTATGTTCTTACAAGTGGGAGTAGAGAACAGGAGAATTATAGTAGCATTGTTAATTCATCACATCTTAACACCAGGGTCACATCACTGGCTTTAACTTTCTCATAGCACATATCCTGACTTGTCAAACACAGGTGAAACAAACAGCATAAGCAGTGGCTGCTAGGGATAAATATTAATGTTTCATGTTATACCTGTGCTTTTCCCGCTATGACACGAAAAATTGTTCACTATGAAAAAGGACTATGTTCTGCTTTCTTTCACTGATATTTACTATGAAAAAAAAATATATTTATAGTATATAAAATATATCACCTTACTCCCTGGATAATATAAAAAATATTTTGGGGGAAATCAGGCTATGTTGATTTAGCACACTAAACAAAGCGTCATTGTATTTTTTCAGAGTACTGTAATTTTGATGAGTTAAACAGTCAGCAGATTGGAAATACAGCTGAGCAGCATTGTGTGGAGGTCTCCCCCTGCCTGTGGAGATTCCATTTGTACCTTGTCATAATATCTGAACGCCTGCAGTAGGGAGGGGAAGTTGTGGAAGTTGACCTTCTTGAGGTGGTGCCGCACCGTGTTGACCAGGCTGCGCTGTCGGTCTCGACCTCTCCTGTACTGCCCTGGCTCCATGGAGTGGATTATATCTCCAACACCTGTGCAAGAAGAAAGCAAAGATGTAGTGTGCTGTCTTTAACATAAAAAACCCTCCAGAATGTGTATTTTCTTTTACACTATAGCTTACATATTCCATTATATAACACAGGAAAGAAATGTTTCACATAAACTCTACCAAATTCCTCCACCGGCAAGAGCTTTCCAAAGGTGTGATCTGATGGAACATTCATCAAATTTCTTCTCCTGAAACAGTGGGTTTAATGAGAGGATGAAGTTAATTATTAGTTGGTAAAGTAAGACGTCACACGGTGGGTTTAGGAGAAGTGTGACTTGATAAACCTACATCTTGTTTGCTTTGTCAGACTGTGGCTCCATCTTTTCCAGGTTCCCAGATCTCTTCCAAACAGGCTTTGGATTGTAAAACCTACAGTGTAATAATATAAGCGCTAGGTTAGGAGTACATTTTCTTTTTAATTAGATAAACAGTGTTGGGTAAATTAAGAACAAAAACACTTAGGTGTGTGTACACTTCATTTCAGCACTTACTTCTCTGACTCCCCAAGCCAGCGGAGAGTTTTGCATAGATTACGGCCGTCGTTAAAATGAGGTGTGAGGATCCCAAACCTGCTGTCTTTGCTGAAGTGACTCCAGTCATACTTCCTGTCGATCCGCTCACCTAGAGTGGAGCAGGATGGTTTTATTGTGGTGAAAAGCAGACATTTCAAAACGGTCAAATAAAATTCAATAAATAGAAAGTTTCTAGGAACAGCAAAGGCCTTATGTATCGTATGATTTTTTCTATTCCTCTTACCGACAAAATATTTATTGTGGCTACGGACATAAGCCTCGTGTCCTTCTTGATCTTCTCTCTCCAACTCATCAGCTGTTTTCAAAGGGTTAATAATCTCCTTCACATTCATCCCTGGACAAAAAGGAATATGAGACATTAAAAACAGAGGAGGTTCCTTATCCCAGTAAAATAATACCTGCTCTTATGTTAAATATTTATAATGTAAAAAGGGAACTACTACTTAAGCTAAATAAATATTCGCCTGTTCATGTTACAGAATTTGTGCCTTACAAGACCCAATGTTTTTTTTCCTCTTTTTTAAAACTGCATCAGCAATTACCTTGTCTGATGTTACACATACCTTTAACTGTTTTAATACCAAATGTAGTTTTGTCATTATACCAGGCAGGAAGTCCAGTGTGCATATCCGGTGATCTACCCAGAGGGTTTTTTTTATTGGAAGTGTAGACTGCTTCACTGAGCTCTTGTAACTTAATTTGGAACAAGGTTTTTTGGGGAGGATTTATCAAGCTTCCGCCCTGTTGGAATCACATGAAAAATAAAAGAGCTTATATGCATATTCTGGTAGTGTGGCATCCATAATTTTATGCTTAAAATTTGTTATGTAAAGTCAGCTTTAGTGATAAATGAATAACACAAATACTGATGACAATATAGTTAAACTACCTCCAACCTTTTTTTTTCTTAAATTGATCCATTTGCTATACCAACTATCACATATTATGAATGAGGCATAAAGTAATTAATCAGAAGCATCATTAAACGCTAACAGCTAAATAGCTTTTGATCTTAAACTTATGTAAGACATATGTTCTGAGAGGGATAGATCTCATCACCAAGCAGAATAATAAATCATCCACTGGCATTGATCTAAAAATATATCAACCCACTAAATCTAGGGCAATTAAAAAACCCCCCTTGTTGTCCCTTTAACCCCTAAGGAGGAGGCGTTTGTGTGTGCATGCCTGTGTGTGCGTTTGTGTGTTTGTGTGTGTGGTACTCACAGAGAGGGATGATTTGGTTCTGATGCCGTGAACAAGAGTGCTGGCAACATCTGGATCATTTGCCTTGCCTGGGTGCACTCTGATAGCTCCTGGTTCCGGTTGGTTGCTGTTGTGGAATTTCCTAACCACCGGTGGGGTGGAGGGCTAAAGAGTGAAAATGTCGGCACGGCTCTTCAGAGAGAGTGAACATGCTCCTTCAAAATTTTAAAAATCTGCCTGTCACTTCATGTTATATTCATACTTTCAGTTATGCCAAAGCACCCAGAGATAAAACCCAGAGGTGGGATGTAACTAAGTACATTTACTCAATTACTGTACCTAAATGCAGTCATGAGGGATTAGTACTTAACCTGTGTGTACTTTATACTTTATACTTCAACTGCATTTCAGAGGGAAATATTATACTTTTACTCCACTACATTTATTTGACATCTTTACTTATTTTTGCAGATTCGGATTATCAATACAAACGCAATCAACTAATAAATGCTGGTGTGTTATTATGAATTAAGCTACACAGCAGTACACAACCTTTACCAGCTGCAACACTGGCGTTGCTTACACATGAACGTTTCAACAATTATAACCAAATAACATGGTAAATATCGTTCAGAAATGGGCCAATTTGCATAACGAGTCCTTTCACTTTTGGTACTTTTACTTGAATGCAGGACTTTTTTTTTTCCAGCATCAGAGTATTTCTACTCAGTGATACTGGTACATGTACTTATCTGAGAAGCTGTACTTACCCTTGGCCCCTCTTGTAAGCAGGTCTTAGCCCTGTCTCCTACAGGTTTTAGTTTTCCGGCCTGGCGTTTAAAAGAAAAAACAATATATATATATATAAACAAATATAGAGTAGCCAGTGCTGAGTATCCGCCAAGACTAATGTTTATTTAGCTTGAAATGCTCCAGACTCAATAAGTGGCAGCACACCGACGGGTTAGCTAGCTAGCATCACCTCGAAGTCGACTCACCGTCGGTACGTTTGGACGTTTAACCGAATATTCCAATAGGTGAAAGGTATTTCCGTCCATCTTTGAATCAACACGTAGAAGCGACAGAAGAAACCACCTTTTTCCCCCCTTGGTTATTAACGTTTCCCTCCGGGAAAAACGACCCCAACAAACTTTCCCGACAACTTTCCGGCCGACTCTTCCCCCGAACCGTCCGGAGCAGGAGACGCGCAGTTTCTGCGCCTGTTTCGAGGTTCCGTTTCCAGGCAACGGCGCTCAACGGTGACCGGGGTGTCGGGAAAAAAAAAACGCTTTTCTCGGGGAAAATATAATAATTATCCCGGTTAAAGAACGTGTCAGAGAGATGATTAAAGTAGTAATAAATCACAAATGTGACCGGTAATCGCTATGGTGGTTATTTTTTTTTATTTATTTAGGCGCAGACTCTTTGGTGTATCAGCGTTAACGAATTCCCTCTTTTTAGCCGTTTTCCTATAAGAGTCCGGATAGTTGTTGGTTTGTTTGTTCGTTTGTGTTTTTGTTATTGCCGTGTTTTGTATGTATTTTTGGAACAAAATGCAAAACAGCAGTAAATTGGGAACCGGTGCTAACGCGCGATTGGTCCGTCGCACTCGTACGTCGGCGGATTGTCAGTCCCGGTCATACGATCTGTCATCATCCTCCGCACAATGCGAAAGGGGAAGTTGAGCGGAGTGGGAGAGGGACATCGCCGAGCCTTATGAAACCAAACGCCGCGGTCCCTGGCTGGGTGCTGGACGCAGTGTGAACGGACGCCGGAGTCCCGCAGACATTGTCCCGGAGGAAAACGCTCACGTTAACTAGCTTCCTCGTCTCGGCAGGTGGGTAGCCGATACTAGCGTTAGCTGGCTGGCTAACGGCTATCAGGAGGGCTCCTCCCGATGCGGCTACAGCTAAAACAACCATTAGCCAGCCCAGGGTCCATTATCTGGCTAGCTTGGGTTAGCCAGCCGATGCTGGAAGGGCCGAGCTAGTTAGCCCAGTGAGTTGACGTTGCTCGGCTGGTGAATCCGGATGAGTCACCGTGCTTGGACCATTAGCACGTCATTGTTTAATATAACAGCCGTCCGCGACCCTTTTTAGTGCCACTGGCTGATTAGGTAGGTCACTGATTTAACGTCATGCAGCTAACGTTAGCTAGCTGTCACTAGCTGTACACACCCAAACCTGCATCATCTGTGTTTTGGCTTTCTCACACGTTACGCAAATGTCAATTCCGAGTCGCATGTGTAAGCTTGGTGTGTAAGAGGCTGCCTGAAGTGAAATCGACGCCACACAGGTCGGATCATGCCATATTACAGGCAGATATCGGTTTTGGGTGCTAGCCGTTGCTAACGCTAATACTCGTTACTCTGCTAATTCGAGCCAGTCAGCAACAACATAACAGGTTATTTGTGGTTAACTGTGTGTGTCGTAACGCGATTTCGACGGAGCAGAAAGCAATTATTTTTGGACTGACACCGTTGTGTGTACCCGGTGGGTGATAACGAGAGACGCCCCGGTCGGAGAGACAATCTGCTGTTTACTGGTCAACATGGTTGATGCTGTCATTCACCTCCAGTCTACAGACCCGTCCACAGAAAATCTGCCTCGGGACTTAACCTTGAAACATTTTCCCACATATGTGCCCGGACCCGTATCGTGGTAATCCCCTTTGAAAAAGTCCTGCCTGGACCCTGCTCTGACTTAAAGCTTCAAGCAGCAGTTGCCAGGGGTTTTCGTTGCTCCAGATTTTCGCAGCCAAACTAGTTTGCTCAACTTTCTCTCATTCTAAGAAATTGTACTTAAAATTGCTAAGGTGAGAAAATCTGGCAGCTTTGGAGACGGACGTTCCACGATCCTCGGTCACCAAACACTGGTTTTACTGCTAGGTGGAAAATTGAGTCTCTGCCAAAGTCTCGTACGTTTTTGTCATTCTTGTTTTAATTATTTGCTCAGCTAGTTATTATGGCAGGCAAACAGCTATTGTTTGGAGAGGAAAGAAAGTGTGGCGGGCAATGTGACACAGTTGTTTACTCTATGTCTGTTGCGAACCACAGTAAATTTCCTTCCATGAACACTATATTATCTTTGGAAATTCGGCCTCTGGGATTGGACTTGTTTGGAAAAAATCTCTCTCTCACTCTCTCTCTCTATATATATATATGTATATATATATATACATACATACATTCATATATTGTAAGAACAACAACAACATAACACTGTAAAATTGAAATTCCTGAATATTTCTCCCGTTCTGCAAAGTTTCGCAATTTTCAGACGGACGCCATAGCTTTTTTTTTTTTTAGTCCACGTTTTCTCAAAGCATTTTTCTCCAAAAGTTCAGTTAGTTATTTTTTTTGTCGGTTACATAAAGTATGTTAAAATATATTTTAAAATCTGGATTACACTAAAAATGGTCTTGATTTAAGAGTGCACACATATGAGTTATAACAAATAACAACTACAGCATTAACCAGATATGCCACTGTAGTATATTTTATTTGGAAACTTTTTTGGGGGGTTAGTCATGCCAGGATTTAGGAAAAGTAGTGTAGGTGATTAATGGGCTGCACACCGGGACAAGACTTTTCCACGCTGTAATAAATTTATAAATTTAAGCAGCAGCATCTCCCAATTGAGCTCTGTGCATATTTTTTGCCATAAAACCCGATCGTCATAAAAGGGTTTTGCTTTTAAAGTCTTTGTTCATTTCTGTGCGATGGCCATAATAGCTTGAGGCGAAAAAATGTCAGAACACATGTTTAATTTTCTAATAAACAGCAAATCTGTAAAATTCCACTTTAACCAAATCTCCCGACATTTTTTAATCAATTTAATTAGATTTTTTTTTTTTTTATGTCACATTGCGTTTGGTTTCTGTTCTATCTCCCTTACAGGTATTTTCTGAAGTTTTTCCCGGTGCGTCAGTGTCCAGAGAAAGAGAGCGGACGGTGTGACATGGCAAGTAGAGGTGGAGCCACACGACCCAATGGGCCAAACGCAGGCAACAAGATTTGTCAGTTCAAGCTTGTGCTTTTAGGAGAGTCGGCGGTGGGCAAGTCGAGTCTCGTGCTCCGCTTCGTCAAGGGACAGTTTCACGAATTCCAGGAGAGCACAATCGGAGGTAAGGACACTATGTGGCTCCTCTTCAATAATCACTCCTGTAACATTGTACTCAGGGATCTTTACTACTGACATGCCTTGCATTTCCATTTCAATCACGGCGAGACTTACAATGAATCACACAAGTGGAATGAGCATTGAATATCTAGATCATTATCATACGGTTACAAACCAGTAGCTGTCACAAGAGTCGTATTTCCTTGAACATTAAATTGATTAACAAATGTTACAATTATATCAGCCTCTGCAATGTTGAAGTGTAGCGAATATTAATCAGAGCAGCAGGAAT
Organism: Istiophorus platypterus; assembly: GCA_016859345.1. Classification (NCBI taxonomy): domain Eukaryota; kingdom Metazoa; phylum Chordata; class Actinopteri; order Istiophoriformes; family Istiophoridae; genus Istiophorus; species Istiophorus platypterus. The sequence continues at coordinate 4,765,707 of CM029126.1, read as the reverse complement.
AGGCAGAAAATGTTTACCCACACCAAAAAGAGCATCGTGACAAGCGGTATTGGCCTCAGTAGAAAAGACGGGGAAGTGAAGAGTTGACCTTTCGGCTAACAGCTGGAGACAGAGGATTTTGAGAGTGAAAATGGCTGACAGGAACAGTGTTGGAAGGATTAAGTGGATTCCCAGACATCCACCCCTAGTTCCTGGTATGTCCAGTGGTTAAAGCAGTCAGTTACCATCTACATGGTCCTACACTTATTAGTCCGTGGCAAACATACTCTTGGCTGGAAACAACACAACTGAATCGAATTCCAGCCGTTCCGTTGCATTGTTTATTCTCTGACTCACCTTAAATGAGAACATGTGTACATTTGTGAAATTTCAGACAGCGCCAATCACAGAGAGTAAATACGCCCACACTTGATGATTAGGCACGAACAAGGTGCAGTTAAAGTTATAACTTGGGTTACAGCTCTAATATGAATCAGTATGTGTTAATACACACAATTTAGTGACAGGATTTCAAAGACACTCAAGAACCAATCCATTACTGGAGAGATGCAGTCAGTGGAGAGTGGAGGCCTAAAGGTTTGTGACCTGTGGGTTGACCGTTCAATCCCCAGACCAGATGGATGTGTCTGTTAGGGACAAGGGAAGTAATAATGGATAGTGTGTGAATGTGAATAGGGTGTTTCTTTAAAAAGAGAGAGAGAGAGCATTGCTATCAGTGAAACTTCCCCTGAGTTACCAAAAAAAAGGTGAATTCCAACCTGCGTAATGCTTCAGCCCCCATCTAAATTTTGTATTATCTCTATAAAATTCGTCCGATATTTCTAGGACCCCATTTTCCAAATGTGGAAATGTGGACCAAGTGAAGCAGATAATCCCCCTGTGTGTCTCTAGCATAGGTTTTAAATGATTACCCCACGGAGACAAGTTTTTATGTGGCTCGGTCGCCACAGGCCCGGTTTGTCATTGGCTTCTCCGCTCTGTGCCCTTGCAGCTGCCTTCCTGACTCAGACAGTATGTTTGGACGACACAACAGTCAAGTTTGAAATCTGGGACACAGCTGGTCAGGAGCGCTACCACAGTCTGGCCCCCATGTACTACAGAGGTGCCCAGGCGGCCATTGTGGTCTATGATATAACAAATGAGGTGAGTTTGGTGTCCGGGTTCTCTTGTCGTGACTTTTTTAAGCAGCAATGTTTCCTATACTAACTGTAGCGGAAACAGCAATGTTATGAATGATGAGATGATAGAGGGGCTTTCCCTCTCAAAAATAGTCTTATTTCAGTGTCTTGACAAATTAAGAGACGAGTCATCAGTAAACAGCATAGTGTTTTGTAGACAATGCCCAGTATGAAGACCTCACTCGCACATCAGTCGCTTGACTCCAAAAGGGTTATAGAACAGGACACACTAAAATATGTGTATCTTACTCTATGTGCTGACTGTTTTTGTTTAGAAAGAGGACACATTGGACTTGGAACACTCACTGTCTTTATATTAAAAAGCAAGTGCCCACTTTTCACTGTGTTGTAGATTGAGAATTGTTGCTTGCATCTGTAAATTGTCTTTAAAACATATTAATCAGCTGCCATTAAGAAAGCAGATGATTTAGTTATAGCCTATTTCTGGATTTTACCTGAAAGATAGACTGGGGCTTCTTGCTTGTTTCTGTGTACATAACTTGTAACTTAAAAGTTAATTTTTGTATTTATTTCTATTTTTGAATATGATTTGGAAAGTGGCAAGAGGGGTGGACAGGTTGGTGTGGCTGGATGAATTGGATGTTAAGCCTAAACAACGCCTGACACACAGATTATTTTTTAAAATAAAAGAGACCCGATCCGGGGGCGACCCACGGAAAGGCAGGCACAGCCTGAATTGACATGAAGATAATTAGGCTCAGTGAAAAATGCAGTCGACCCAAACAGGCCCCCTAACAGAGAGACACTTGGAGTGATGCACTGTCAGTTAATGAAGTCCATTAACAGGCAGCTGTGGTAGGAAAGAGTAGCGGTGTGATAAAAATAATGCCCTAAGAGTTTAAAGTCACGAAACAAAAGCAACTTGTTTATATGATTCAAAGGAAAATTTACATAAATAACTGAAAGTCCTATTTCTACCTCCTGTACCGACAATAAAAAATTTGGCTCCATCTGGCTGGCAGATAGACAAAAGGCATGATGTTCCAACCTATTTGACGTCTTTGAATCAAACTGCAAAAAGCTGGGTTTTTTTTAAAGCATAAATCTAATACGCTACTGGTCTTTCCTAAAATAAGCTTAGCTTGAGTTCGCCCCTTCTGAATAAAGGTCCACTTACCTGTGAAGTTCATGGTTGTCAATAGACCTACTCACCCAAAAACACACCGGACACAACGTACACTCGGGTTCATTCACATTCACACTGGTATTGGACGTGCTGACACACAGACCCGAGACCAGACCTGACCCAATTAGACTTGGTAGAACGTGGACCCGGTCCGACTTAGGTACTGGGTCTGCTCACCATTCCTCAGAACCGAGTAGACCCATGACAACCTCTAGTATGGAGTAACCTCACACACTACTAGTCAAAGGAGAGGAACGCTAGAGAACCGTAGGTTTGTCCTTTTTTTTTTCTTTTTTTTTCTGAGACAAGGGCCTGAAAAAAAAAAAAATTCTTTCTCCTCAGAACTCAAATAACAGACATGTAGTTCACGTTCTTGACATTTTTTTTCTATAGGACACTGCACAGCCTCCCCATTGCACTGTGGCCCGAACCACAGCCACGCCTCCCATAATGCACCAAATCCTGCTTTTTACTGTACCTGGGGACATTTTTATTTGTTTTATATTTCATAAAAAGCAATATTTTAATGAGACTTTACTTTGGTCTTTGATCAAAAGATAAGCAAAGGGCCCCTCTTGTCCTCGTCTTTAAATCACATGGGACCTATTGTTATTTCCACTAACTGAGCTGCACCCCCCATCCCCCCAACCCCTCCATGTTTTGTTTTGTCAGGAGTCATTTGTACGGGCGAAGAACTGGGTTAAAGAGCTTCAGAGACAAGCCAGTCCAAATATTGTAATAGCCCTGGCTGGGAACAAAGCTGATCTCGCAAACAAGAGAGCACTGGACTTCCAGGTTTGTCTCCTTCACATCCCTTTTTAACGAGCTGAGGATGTAAACAGAGCCGGGGGGGAAAAAATCATTAGCGATAAACTGGAAATTGTGTCTGTGTCCGTCGAAGCTAACACAAATTATTCACAGCCTGGTTATTATTTATGACACGTTTTGACAGTACACATGGGAACTTTGTTTCCTCCACATTTAGTCTCTGATCCACTCAAACTGTGAAGTGCTTTAAGTCATTTTAACTTGGGATTTTCCCGCCGATGTCGGTTTCATTTTCTCAGGATGCGCAGTCATACGCAGACGATAACAGCTTGCTTTTCATGGAAACGTCAGCGAAGACCTCTATGAACGTGAATGAGATTTTCATGGCTATTGGTAAGTGTCTCTACCATATTACTTCTGAAGAGTGTTAAAAGATTTTGTTATTACTTGTGATCCTATGGAGCAGAACTAGTCACTTGGCCCATCTGATAACTATGAACAAGACTATACTTTCCAGAAATCCTTTTGTTTCCTGCTTCACAGTTGATGTTAATGCTCATCTCCCATCATCATTTGTGCCTAGTGTGGTAAAGTTATGGTTCATCAGATGTGATGTTCTATTATATTTTCATTACTTCTAATATCTGCTCTTGTGAGAGACTCTTGCTCTAAGTCTGCGTTTCAATGTCAGTCACCCATTAATGGAGCCGACATAGTTTTCTCACTGCTCCTCCAAATCCAGCTGAGTAATAAAGCAACTGGCCTACCCCTCAGTATCCCATAATACATTGCAGGGCAGTAGGTTTTTAGCGGTGCATTCAGGCTGTTCTCTTCGACCCATAACCGCCGGTCCCTAGCATTCTGTTGGCTGTTTAAGAGCAAACTCCCCGTGATGGTTTTAGAAGATTAAAGGTGTGTTTCTCGTCTAAGCAGTTTTGGTCCCGTTCGGGGAGGAGGCGTCTGCTCGGCGGTGTCCTCAGCTCCTCTGAAGGACACTGTCCCCTTTGAGAAATGCACCCAATGTACTGGGATGCAGCATTAGTTTTTGCCACGTCTGCATTATATTAGTGCAAACTAACTGTTCTTGTTTTTTTTTTTTTTGTTGCTTTTTTACCGTTAAGGAATCGAGCTGATTTCTTTCAAAATACGGCCTGTCGGCTCACAATGTAAGATGTAGTTCGAGGTATAAGGAGTGTGGCCAATACACAGTTTGTCCACCAGAGTGTACTGGCGAGCAAATTTCTAAACTTGAAAATGCACTCTCACTCTACATCTGAGTCACATGTCGACCCAGGTGTTTTCCAAGACTGCGTGGCCAGGTACAGACTTTGCTTGATTGACAGCTCCCTAAACTGTCGTGTAGAGCTGCAACTAATTAATCAATTAGTCAAAAAAAAAAAAAAAAAAATGAGTGGGCCACAGTTTTGTTTGTTTTTTAATCAATCAATCAATCGATTGCTTTTCAAGCTAAATTTGCCAAACATTTTGCACAAATGTGAGGATTTGATGCCCCCCCCCCAATATGACAGCAAACTGAATATTTTGGACTTTTGGTTGAATGAAACAAGCAAATGTAATGAATCACTGCGGGCTGCTAGGAATCATAAATGGCATTTCAGGCTTCATATAGACAAAACAATTGAATGATCATTCGAGCAAACAATCCTCAAATTGATTGATAATAAGAATAATCGTTTGTAGGAGCTCTGCTCTCTTGCTAGTCTTGTTGTACCTGTTAGGATGGGACAATTAACACTCTCATCTTGTTAGTTCATAGAGGAATGAAGATAATGTCGGTTGTTATGAGAACTAAAGACTAAGACAGGATCAAGTGGTGCAGTGTAATAAAGTGACTGCGCATGTAATTTACTAACTTAAAAAAAAAAAAAAAGTGGATTTGATATTGAGTTACTCCTTAAAATAAACTGTGGTGTCCTCAGAGGTAGGTTCCTCTACCTGGCTCATCCAATCACTATCTGCTCACGTCATCACTGACCTTGTCGCTGTGTCACTGCAGCGAAGAAGCTACCCAAGAACGAGCCTCAGGCCGCCGGGGCCGGCAGCGGGCGGAACCGGGGGGTGGACCTGACAGAGACGGCTCAGCCCACCAGCCGCCCTTGCTGCAGTAACTAACCCAGCTCTTCCTGCTCATCCTCCCCTCCCCCCACAAACACACACACACACACACACACAGACATCCCCTCACCCCCCCCCCCAAACTGAACATCTGGACATCGGGCTCCTTGGCTCTCTGACGTCTGACCTGACCCTCAGCCTCACTCCCCTGGATTAGCTAAAAGACTCTGTATAGCTGCATTTCTAATACCTTTTTTTTTGTTGATGTTTTTTTTTTTTTTTTTTTTTAACTTTTTTTAAGAAGTGTATATCAGTATAATGGATGCATGTATCACTACAACGCCTAAAAACACACACACACACACACACACACACGCACACACATTTTTGTTTCATATTAAGCTGGAAGACTAACCCCCATTTGAGAAAGCCGAGCGAGTGCGAAACCCCCATGAACGTGTGATTGTGTTGTGTGCGAGTTTTCCAAGAGTGATTTGCTGATGAGAAGGTGTAGCCTCATTTGTCACTTCACAGGGTCGACTGGATGCGAATTATGTTGCCTGTAATGCTCTCTGTGTGCGGGTTATGTTTTGCTCACAATCAGAATGGAGGGAAAAACCCAAATTGGTCCCCTTCTTGGGACGCCTGGCTTCTCAGACTGTTTGTTGTTAGGCATCGACGTGTCGTGACAGTGCCAGGAAAAGGGACTGTCATGCAAACTGAGACACCCCCCCCCCCCAAAAAAAAAAAAAAAAACACATCTGTTACTCAAAAGGACATCTTTGTTCAAGGGTCCTGATGAAAACATATAAATATTTTTAAATATAAGAGAATTAAAGCCGCCTTGAAACATTTCAGGCTTCCAATTATACGCCATCAATTTCCTTTTTTTGTTTTTAATAAAAGCAAAAGAAAATGTGAATCTTCACCTGTAGAGCGCTATGGGCTTGTCACATTGCCGTACATCACATGGAACAACATAGTCTTAATGGTGTGGCAAAGGTGGAGGTTTGGAGGGGAAAAAAAATGTCGGGGAACATCTGGGACCAACACCTTCGGCCTGGCATGCAACCCGGTATGACCAGATATTTAAATTCAACGAATGCTTTTGTGTTGCGGCATCGATCGAGTCCCCGTCGTCGGTTCTGACACCGGCTCCGGCTCCACATGAAAAAAAGAAAAATCAACAGGAAACCCGAAGGCTGTTGAACATCCTGCCTCGTGAGTCATCTTGCGACTAGTACCGTGTCAAACTCTTGTTTTTCTTAATCCACTCTGTTTCTGTTCGGGCCAGGCCAGTAAACAACCTTCACCAATGTGGGGGATCTGAAAACAGGGAGGGGGGGGGGCTATTAGAATAGAGTTCAGATAGCACACAAACAGAAAATTGGACTACTACCCATTGTCACAAGTCTGTGGAAAAAAAAAATATACTCTAATGTTGTTATAGGGTGCAATGTTGCAATGTCGTCCTCTTCCTCCTTTAGTACAGCTTGCAGAGCTCGTGAGCTCGACAGGAAAATGTACCTAGAGGTTCCGAACAATTGTACAGTAAAGTATAGGTCTGCTTTTTCTTTCTTTTTCTTTTCTTAATTTTTTTTTTTTTTTTAATTTTTCATTCTAGACCTTGTCACAAACTGGTCAGATGTTAAGCAGTGGTGGTCTTTTTAGGTATATGTAGTGTTATTAACGGAAACTCCCCCCAATGTGGTGTCTTGTTACTTTTTCTCAGAAATGGTCCATGGTCCATGTTTGAAAGGAACTTTTATTGCATTGCACAGTGTTGATCATGTTTTAATTAATGATGACTGCCCTTCGATTTTATATGACAAGACTGTATTGGACTTGCTAACCTAACGGCTATAAACAGGTAGCATACTTAACCTAACTGGTGGTCTCTCTTACAGCTCAATGAATTTTAATGATGTAAAAAAAACAGCATTACTAGTGATGGGCTGATCAGTTTTGAGTGTCTGAATACAACTTAATAAATTCAATAAAGAGGTCCCTTGTACGCCTTTTTGCTCTGAATATGTCAGTGGAATCACATGGAAGTGAAGTTTTTAAAAATAATTTCACAGAAGATTCTGCATTTAAAGAAAACAGATCCCAAATCCTCTGCTCTTATGACCACAGTTGAGGTGGTGGTGTTTTTTGTTGTTGTTTTTTGTTGTTGTTGTTGTTTTCCACCCCTGTGAAACAGCTTCTTCATGGTCAGTCTCCCCACATATCAGCTGCAAGGTGGAGTTCTGACCAGGGCTCCATCAAGTACTTTATCATCCGGCGAGACTAAGCGTCTGAGATGCCAGCATCTCAGTGAGGCCATACTGGCATCACTAAAGCCAGAGGGCCATTTTCCAAAATTCCAGAATTTCAAATGCATTAATTTCATGCATTTCTCTGTTTTATAAATTGATTTTATTTGGGTTTTGGGCTCTTGGATAAAAGGAGCTCTTTGAAAACAATCTGAAAATGTGATCTGCATTTCTTCATTATTTTATGACCTTTTAAAGATTATGCAATTAAATGATAAGAACAATACTCCAACAATAAAGCGTTTCACCTCTGTAAAGAATTTCTCATTTGGAGTGGTCATAGTCAACGCAGCGGAGGCCAAGATATCCTGATTTCTGAGCCCTATTATGGCTCAAGCTCCAAAAATGCTGAATCTAACAACTCTCGTAATGTATTATTTTATAGTGTTGTTTTCTCATCATCAGCACTTGAACTGTCTTTTACTGTCTGCGTTTTAGTGGCCCGAGTCCAGTAGCCCTTCATAACAGTTGTCAGAGACCGGGCAGCAACTGACCTTGGAGTGTAAAGTTGATGTGTTCATCAGTCAACCGATAACAAAAATAAGAGAGTTGCAGCCTTACTTCTGACCTAATTTCCCACTCCCTTGCTCCCTTGCTTGAACTCTGCTGTCCGATTCCTTGTCCCACATTTCCCACATATTTCCACCCTGTCCCTCCTGTCTGTCTCTGGCTATGTTCCACCCAAATGCCCCCCCCCCCCCGATCCTCTTAAGTCCTCCCTGGTCGAGTCCTCTGAACTCTCGACCAGTCCGACCGCATTTTTGGCAGAGGGTCAAACCTCTGCACGGTAATTAACTCCCGGCCCTGTCAATTACAGTGCTCACGGCTTCATTAACGGCCTCGTTCATCCATCAACGCCCACACATCGCTGGAAGCAAGAGGCAGTAAATAGACAGAGGAGTCGTAAGGGTAACACCGCACAGGGATCAATAACCGATTAAACTCCTGGTCTCTAAGCAGCCAAGGCCACTTGTAGCCTTGATTATGGTCCTCCACTCTGATGGGTATACATAAAGGGTCAGTTCAGCAAAATTACAAAACATTTTTTCACATATCTCAAGGTTTATCGTGATTTCTAGATGTCTGACAACCGATATTTTAACAGAGTGTAAGATTTAGTTTTTGGTATTTACAGCATTGAAAATCTATATCTAAAGGTTGCAATATGGACGTCTATTTATAGAAATGGTGTAAAAGTTTCTCTGAATCGTCTACGTAACATCCTGTCAAAAGTTGTCATAGGGACTGTTTCTTCACTGGATGTTAGTTCCTATACACACACTATACACACGGAAGTCTGTGGTTTTTCTGGAGTCACAGAGATTTTTATTCACCTCCAAAGAACCGGGGAAATCTGGACCTGGAAAAACAAAAGCCAAATCTCCCGGAGCCTTCGGTGGTGCCACCTTCTCGTCGGGACGGATGTTTGAACGGATGCTTTCCCACAATGTGCCCTTTTTTTCTTTTTTCTTTTTTTTCACGTTGAGAACCACCACAGATGCGCAGGGCGACTTTTTTTGCGTGAGGCGGATGGCATTTCGCTTTCATCACAGAAAAGCTGTGCCAGAAGTGGGAAAGAAAAAAAAAAAAGCTTCAAACAAACGTTGGGCCCTGTGAGTCACTTCGCCGCCCGCTGCAGTACTGGGAGAGCTGCCCGCCTGCTTGGTCCAGAAAGTTGAATCACTACCCTTTTGATGAGTAGTTAAAACATAAAAAGAATACCGACCACAGTTTGCGATTACAATCTTTCCACCGGGAGATTATAACCCCTGATCTTTCCCACTGTCAACCAGGCGCCAGGCAACTGCTCCAGCAGGTTCTGGAAATTTTATTTAAAAAAATTGGTACATCCTATGTAAGCCTGTAGCAAAAAAGCTGTCCCACTTTGGTTTGGTTATCATGGCCTAGTTATTCGGTCCCTGCGTTCTCCCTTTGAAAGTGAGATGTAAAATTCTCCAAGGAGAAGGAAGGTTTTGAAGAGCTTGTCCAGAACTAATAGATAGTGGGTTATGTCCTTGAATTGTTACAGCTTCCATCCCTTTCATCTATTTCAAGCTCTTAAGCTGTGATCAGTTTTTTTTTTTTTTAATGAACGATGGACACATGACCACGTGTATGTTTCACTAATAATGATGAACCCAAAGAGAACCAAAACCTGATTCTGAATTTTCCCTTCAGCTCTACTTTTCAGCGTCCTTCGGCTCACTGTTTTGGTTCGTTCGTTCGGAAACTGAACTGGGCAGATCAGATACACATTGTTTACTCTTTCAACTTTAGAAAACCGACAAACTACTTGATGTTGTGGGCTGGTCGGACAAAGCCTTCCGTGTCGGAAAGGTGTAGGTGGAGCAGCTTACAGATGCTTTTCAATCTGACAAACACTTTGTGTGAATCACACCAAGGTTCTCTCCATCAGAGGCGTCTATAGCGTTGAGGGTAGACAAGTTTGATTTCGGATGGATAAACACATGATCCACTTCTCAGCCGTGATGGTTGAGCCCGTCTCTGCTTGTCTGAAGACATCATGGTCTTTTCAGCTGAATTTGGCTGGTTGCCGACCTTTCCGCAGTTTCCCTGGCAACAAAATCACTTTTTGAACTGTGCAGTATGTGACTGTCAGCAGCCTGCCAACGAAGAAAATCAAGTAGGACCAAGGGGTTTTTTTTGGAGGGGGGGGGGGGGGGGGGTTGTGGGCATTTTGACATCTTCGTTGTAAACAAAATGTATTGAAGTTTTTTCACGTGTAAACTGGGAGAACTGCACTGAAGTTTTGACGTATGAAAGGATTTCATGACTCGGACTGGGCTCCTTCTGCGGCTGAAGCTGCCCGCAGTTGTATTCTCACCTGTCTGTCATAGCTAGGAGTGATGGGGATCGTTTCACTTCCCAGTCTGGACCTTCACATTCTTTGGCAGCGTTCCTGAGGTGGAAGATCGAAGATAACCGCTCTGTTCAAAAATGGGAATTCAGCTTTTTGGAGGAGAAAAAAAAAATCACTTTTGAATTTCAGTACGTAGTGATATCTGGATAGTATTAGGACATTATTTAAAAACTGTTGAGGCTTTATTCTGCAATTCTTCAATGCTATTCGACGTTGGATCTTGGATTTCTACAGCTGATAATGATTTAATCAATTAGCTGCGTTACCATGTTTGAGGTGAAAATTATGGTTATAGTTACCATTTATATTTATTATCATGTTTCACTAGAACAGGCAAGAATATCACTGCTGGTTTGGAGGTTCATATAAGCTACTTATAGATTGACATGTGATATGAAGTGAACCTGAATGTCTTGCTTCAATTCAACACCTCGCTATGTTCGTCACCGGTTTCCCCTCTGTCTCAGGAGTGTCCGTGCACAAGGGGCAGAGTTTCCCTACAGGTGCGCACATTCTCCTGTGGCGTTTGTTTTTACAGATCCAAACCTTTGCCCGGGAAGTGGCGTACACCTCTGCCAGGCCCCGTTCTGTGTCTACGCAACCGCTGTAAATGAGACCCCAGATCCCTCTTTATAATCAGTGGATCAATAAGCTGCAGTTTAAAGTTTGAGAACCTTGTTCATCTTCACAAATATCAATGGAGCAGGAGAGAAAGTCCTCGGAGGAAGCTGGTCTCTGGATAATCCATCAAAAATGCTGCGAAATTGTGTTGTGTGGCAAAAGGAAAGGTCTCAAAATCAAGTTGGCATTTGCTGACATGGTTGGAAATTTCTGCCTTCAGTTCCATCCACTGCAACATTGGTGTCAACTGTGATGGAAATTCCCAAATTAAGTGGTTTTCTCCATTTTCCTGAGCGTTCTAAAATGTATTTTCAAGATTTCTTACCTGGCCGACAGGTCGGCGAAATCTGTTTTCCCTCACAAATAAATGTCCGTATGAGTTTATTTTGTGGGTTTCACCTCTTTACGGGCTCTAATGGGCCTTTTTTCGTGGAAGTTACGCTGACGTGTCCATTTAGCTGCTTCAGGTTCAGAGTCCTGGTGTCATGTGTGCGCCGACTTATTGGCGCCATTTAACAGAACAGAGACGTTAATCTTGTTTGTAGCACATGTGTTAAACTCTCTGATGTTAAAATAGCCTATTACATAGGCCTAATAAATTTGTTTTTTGTTCGATCTAAAAATACTTTTTGGTTTAATCGTATTAATATAATTGCAAGTTGTGATTCTCTAGACACTCTGTGGGTTTTTCCTGCTACATGCTCAAAATGGATTTTTTTAGCCTGGTGCCTCCACCCGTGAGGCCATTGAGTTGGGCCAGACAAACACTCCCAAAACATAATAAAGACAAATATCCAATTGCTCTTCAGACCACATATTGAACCACACACAACTGGCTTCATGGCAACTCTTGGTTCAGTGCTTTTAACTGCATTTCGCCCCGATCGCCATGCGAGGGCAGCAGAGCACCGTACCTACATAACATTCCCATCAGCCCGAACCACTCTGGGAAAAAAGAGGGTCTGTTTTTCAAAAAAAACAAAAACGGCCTTGAAAATGATATTGCTCACTCACCCCCTCATAGAACCGTTGCATTTGCACTTAAAAATGTTGACCCGCTTGGACCGATATCACCTCTTCACGAAGATCACTTTCATCAAAACCGCATAAAACGCCACATTTCGAGCCGAGGTGACTCACGGAGAGAATGATACGGCACTAGAGCGTTAACAGATACCTGTTGCCATTTTGGTTAAAGTTGCCCGAATGCTTTCTAAAAGTCGAACAACCTGCATTAGGCAAATCAGTCAAAGTATCGGGATGATTTGCAAATTAGTAAAGAGGACCTGAACGCACAAGTTGTAGTCCGACTTCACTCATAGAGCAAAAAGAGGAAAGAACCAAACGGAGGAGAGAGTCATGTCCACTTGGTACCTTGCCCAAGGAAAATCAGTCATCAAATGAGTCACTGACCATGTTTACATGAGCAATAATCCAACTTGATTTCATTTAGTTTTGCAACAAGTTTGGTTTCTACGTGATTATTGCTGTGGTGTGTTTACGCTGCACTTATCGAATATCACCTATTCCAAACACAGTGCTGTCAGAAATATAAATTGCTGCTTGCAGCAAGCCAGGGGCCTTTTTCCTCTGAAACACTGAGTGTTCGGAAATGTAAAAGCTTTTGTGAACTGTCTGGTCTGAATCAGTATTTTCATTAGGTCGGTCTCCGTGGAAAACGAGAAATGTGAGCTTTTTATGAAAATTGTTGGTGACTAAAGAAAGACAGCAACAACGCTTTCCACCTTCACCTGTCAATTAATGGAAAAACGCCAGCAGACAGGTGACAACAAAGTGCTGTCTGCCCTGCCTGCAGTTAGATACATCAAGGAAAAACACAAGGCGACGGCTCCCTGAAAGTCATGGCTGATGCCCGCTGCGATCTTCCCAGCCGGCGGCGTGTATCACCCATCCTGGCTGTCACCGGCCACCCTGGGACGTAGCCATGGGGACGGCTTCATCAACGTGATCACTCCACGGGCTGGAAAGTATGCTTTCCGTTATGTTCCTTGCCATGTTGAGATGTGCAGCTTTCAATCACGATGGGGCGGGACTTTTTAACCCCCGAGCCATGGGCTGTGAGATATATTACATCCGCGTCCAAACATGCACCTGGCTAGCAGGGGAGACAGTTACCACGGTTACAAAACCACAGCAGCCTTGGCCGATAAGCTCCGGTGGTTTGTTGCTATGTGGCTGGCGCTTATCTAATCCGCCCGGCTCTTCATCGTCTCACACCTTGACTGTGGTATTTATTTACCCATGGAAAATACCTGGTTTTCATATTGTAGTATTGTATTTAGAGTCCAGATGAGCGCAGTGTGTGTGTCGACTATAGGCAAACAAAGCCAGAAGGGTTTCGTGATGTTAAGAGAACAGAAGCGGCGCAGGGAGGGACGGGACACAGGGCGAGAGAGGGGGAGAGAGAGGGGGAGGGATATGACATGCAACCAAGCTCCCCCGCCGGGACCGAACCATTTCCGTTATGGTTATGTGGTGCGTGTCTTAACCAGTAGGCCAACGGGGCACGCCATTACCGTCAGCTGATGTTAGTCTGAGACACAGCGTTTTTCCTCTAGGCCAGGTCTGCACACGACAGACACCTCGGTTGTCTTGCCCGACGCCCGAAAAAAAGATTTGTCGAGGACAAAAGTTCGACATTCCGGGAAATACATTTACTCGTGTCGCCGCCGGGAGTCCGATGGACGGATGAGAGGATCCATACCACCCTAATGCCAGTTCTGAAGTTTTAGCCGGGGCCTAAGTTTGGCTTTGTTTAGCACAGAGACTGGAAACAGGTGGAGACAGCCTGGCCGTGCCCAGAAGTAGCTCAGTCTACCTACCAGCACCTCTTAGGTTCACTACTTAGCAGGCTGCCCTTTTTTATCATTTGTACAAAACTGGAAGTGTATAGACAACAATTTGTGGTTTTACGGGGGTTTAGGCACAGGATTACGTCAGGATTACAGATTTTGTTAAGTCATGCTTGTCATTAAAATGTTAGATCTTAAACCTTTTGTAAATTTAATGCACAAGCATCCGTCCCTTTCCCTTCCAAACATCCATGAACCATTCGCAGAGGAATAGTTTGACATTTCGGGAAATACGCTAATTCCTTCTCCTGCAAAGAGAAACTATTACCCGCAATCGGCGGCCGTAAAATCCATTAATTCGGCACATCCGCATTACATAACGCCGAAGCATCGCACGTATGATGAATGAACATACGTCGTCAGTGGCTGGTGGCCTGAGAGGGATAAAAAGCCTGAACTCTGAGCACTTCAGTGCAGCCCTCTACCAACTGAACTGAGAGAAATAAGCTCAATAACCCTGAGCAGAAGATAAAATCACTCTCTAAGCTGATTTTTTTCTCCCACTCTCGCTCGCTCACCCTGCAGCTCCAGGAAGGTTATATTAAGAGATTTTGATCTTTCGGCCGCGCCACCTTGCATAGCACCGGCCGATCTTTCTTCCCAGTATCTCCGACTCTCTTACAGATACTTTACCTCCATATGGCCCAAAGTAAATGCATTAATGGCTTCTGGGGGGGGCGGGGAGGCTTATTTGGCTCCTTGAAGTGAAATGGAGCAGCTTTAGTATTTATACCGGGGCTACAAGCTGATATATGAGCCAGACATGGTCATGGAAGCTCCTCTCCCTTTTATTTTTTACTGCCCCCACACACACACACACACACACAAAAGTCCTTGAAATTTACAGCACCTCTGAAATGCGTTCATACATGAGCACCCGCTCGGCCGGACGTTCAGGCGCAGCCGCCGCATGTTTATGGCTCCGTGTTATTCATTGGGGTCAAAGTGTCTGTCTCACTTGACCGACATCTGTTTGAGCCACTTATCATTGGCTTAATAATTGATGAGTCCCATCATCTGGGCGAGGGGATCACAGGGGGGCGGGGGCGGCCCGCAGGCAATGACGCATGCTAACGAGCGGGTTGCCCTCGACAACCCCTGCAGGACTACTGTGCGCTGACTTTTCCACGGAGTGTTGAATAGTTCACTGTCAATCATTACCGCTTCGGTTACTTTTACTGAAGTGAGGAATCCTTTTTTTGCTTTTTTTAAATGTTTTCTCTCAGCACCCAAAGTTTTCCAGGGACTAAAACATTTAAAAGAAGTTTGACTTTGGCCCCTTTTTTTAAATTCATGCTGGTCAAGTAATCACGCGGCTAATGCGTCAGCCATGGTCGCTGCATGTTTGACAAATGATTCCCTAAGTTTGCCGCAGTAGTTGTGTTCTCATTTCTTTCCATGCACCTCTGAAAATGACTCGCTTAATTCCTCAATGAAAAGTGTCAAACACTTGTTCCATTATTATTATTATTTTTTCCCTCCTTGTCATTCTCGCTATAAATCACTTAGATATAATGGTTTTACTTTGACCTTAGAGTGAGATCATTTTAATATATGTCAGGTTTTAAACCACGATGTTGTGTTATTTCTTTGACATCTCTTTGCAATGATGTACGGCTGCTGCCCTTGATAAGGCAGAGCGCTAATTAAAAGAAAAATCATGGTTCATCATGACTTTGGTTTTGTCTTTGTGGCTCAGACCATCGGTTATGATAAAACTGGCTTCGGCCCGGCCTCGATGATTATAAATCAAATAAACATTTACAAAGATTCTCAAAATAGCCTACATTATAACTCTCATTTTCAGAACTGTATTACTTTGAATCCATCAGAACTCCGGTAAATACTCAAAGGGGCATGCAAGTGATTTATCATTGCGCTTCTTGGAGGTAACCTGACTTTATTTCCAAGAATGTTCAAGCTCCATAGACCTTGGATGCAGATTTAACCAGTGCCCCAGTGTAAATCAATGCAGCACCAACACAGTACATGGTTAACTTCACCCAGTGCCCACTGCTTTTCTACCAGTAGGTACTGGAAAGCCAATTGGGCCTTTAGGTTTATTTTCCCAGATATTAGCGTAGCTCATTACAATGGCGGCGCCTTGGTTGCCTGGTAGACATGCTCTTATCATATTTTGACAGTCTACTAGATTTGCTTACGTCTGACTCGGGGACACCTAGTGTGAGCGGGTGTCTGGAAGAGGCTTCCAACATTCCTCTAACACATAATTGCTCATTGTCCTTGTCATTCCCTGCCTTGCGGCAACACGCGTGATTCCCTGGTTATCTGAGTTTAAGTAATTTAAGCGTGATTAAATACGCATATATTTTAGCAAGATTCCACGACGTGATCACTGGATAGCCCCTGCATGCCGGTTTGTAGCACCGCATTTCTGCAAAATAATCAGTAGTCTTCAAATCCGAGATGAGGCTACTCAGGTTGCGTCACTTTACCAAGCTCCTCGCACCAGGTCGACCGCTTTCACCGACCCTTTCTCCGGGGAATTACGTAACCGCTGAACAGACGGCAAATGTTTCGCAGGAAACGTAACCACCGGCTGGGGCACGTTCAGAGGCTACGCATCTTTCAAATGGATAAAGCGTTGCGTTTACTATCCACAGCGGAGTAGTCAGGAGGCCGTGCAAAGCGAAAGGCTGTCACACAGGAGACCGGGGTTTTGTGGTTAGGGTTAGGCAGCAAAAGGACTTTGGTTAAGGTTAGCGAAAGATCATGGTTTTGGTTAAATGTAATCAAACATGTCTGAGGTCACTGTGAACTTTTTTTATTCCGTATTAAACCAGACCCCAGCCTTTCCCTGACCTCAACAAAGTGCTCTGAGAGTCTTAAAATAACCATTAAAAGGTTTATTAATGCTGTGGTCACTACAAATGGATATTTTACTGCAAGCACACCCGGCC
Source organism: Istiophorus platypterus (assembly GCA_016859345.1). Lineage (NCBI taxonomy): Eukaryota > Metazoa > Chordata > Actinopteri > Istiophoriformes > Istiophoridae > Istiophorus > Istiophorus platypterus. The sequence continues at coordinate 4,748,927 of CM029126.1, read as the reverse complement.
TGGGATTTGTACCAGCAGCGTTCATTTGTCATTTGTCAAACGCTCAGGGACACGGCTCTCCTCAGCAGCGTTTTGTTTGGAGAGGACGTTCATTTTACTTGTTGTCTGACTCATCCGTGAAGTATGATCCACTTGGAGGCACCAAGAAGCCTCTCAGCAACTTTGACTCATCCCATTGCAGACTGGCACATTTTTTTTCTAAAGGTCAGATATCAAAGATGCGTATTGTTTTAACTGGAGGGGGAACGATGCGCTGATAACCAAGAGGAAAACATCCCGCTGGCAAAATAAGTCTCTTCTACGCGTATTAATGTAGGGAAGCCTATAACAACCTTTTTTTTTGTTTTCTTGTGATCATTTTTCTTCATTCTTTTGATGCAGACATAAAAGACCTTTTTTTTCTCACATTGACAAAATAATTATATTGAAATAGCCAATCTGTGACCTTTACATAACCCATAGCATCTTCTTGAGATTTGATATGTAACCATGCATAATCAGAAGACAATCGACACAGACGAACAAGAGAATAACAGCTGTCTCCTCAGAACAATATCATACTTATGAGTGTGTGTGTGTGTGAATGTACAAGAAACCAGCAGGTTTTGTGTCCTGTTCCTTTAACCGTCCGGGACTTGACTCGGGACTTCTTGGCAAATCTAAGAATCAGTGACCTGGTCTTCGACTCCGACCTGGGGCCCATCCTGCGCCGTTCTTACCGATTTCCACCAACGTGCAGCTGGCGGACGGCCGGGAACGTCGGAACCAAAGGCAGACGAACAGTTAAATTGCGAGACCACTTTCCATTTCGGCAGCTTTGTGTGAGTCACGGGGTCGACGGCGAAAGGCCACGCTGTCTATATTCATGAGCGCTTCGCTAACACAGCTGTCAGACGAGTCCTTGAAATTTTTTTTGGATTGCGCTCGCACCGTTCATTATACCTATGTTCTCAGCTGCTTCCAAGAGTTTTCAAGAGCCAGATGCGAGCTGGTGTCTGACAGCGAGACACTTGACTGCCGGTGTGTTATTAAACTCATCACACTGGAGTAGAAATCAGTCTCTGCACATCATGTCATCATTTTTTCTTGTGTTGCTTTTTTTTAAAATTTTAGTCTAGTTACTTTTCATAAAAAGAAAAAGTTTGGGTAAAGAGAATTCGATTCAGTCGGGATTAAAGGAGCAGTGTGTAGGATTAAGGGGGATCTGTTGGAGGAAATTGAACATGGTGTTTATAATTATGTTTTCATTAGTGTATAATAACTTGTAACTAAGAACTGTTCATTTTTCCTTGGCTCACAATGAGCCCCTCATATCTACGGGGGGGGTGGGTCCTCTTCCACGGAGCCCGCAATGTTTGCACCGCCATGTTTTGGGGGGTTTTTCTACAGTAGCCCAGAGCGGACAAACCAAACACTGGCTCTGGATGAGGGACTTTCGTGTCTTTCTTGCCTAATTACACTTTTGGGGAGCAAGTATTCATCACCGATACTGATATGTAATAAATTATGTTATTGATTTACGGTTGATTGATTAGAAGCAGCCCATAAAATACAAAGAAAAAAAAGTAGTGGAAACTGATTTTAAATGTTCTTGTGATAAATTTTTCCAACACTCTTTTCATATCTGTTGTGGTTTTCTTTCATCTTTTTTTCCTCCCTGCCTTCATGGTTAAAAGAAACTACACGACCCCTGTTTGAGGTGATAATGTTGGCAGCTGTGGTGGTGGTGGTGGTGGTGGGGGGTGGATGCTCTCAGAGATAACTGGTTTCTTGTGGGGCACCTTGGATAATGTCATTTCCTGGTCTTGAGGGTGCAGTGCAGAGTGCAGCAGGTTTCTTGTCTGCATTGGTTAGTGTTGATGAAGGCTGATAGGATTTTTCATAGGGTATTAAAACATTTTTGTGTCTGAGGTGCTTCTTCTAGAAATTGCGTTAAATGTGTGCGACATATTGAAGGAAACCTGTCTGCTGGCAGCCTGCAGTTAAGCCCTCTCCTCAAAAATCCCTTAAAACTTTGAAAAAAAAATCCCCAACAGCGCAGCTGACTGAATTCATAATCGATCTTTATTCCATCACCACAAATCTATCCCGGCACCATATGCACTGCCACACTGCCGATGTGCGCGTGTGTGTATGTGGAACTGCATATAATGCATACCTGTGTGAACACTGTATGCGTATGTGTGTGTCTGCGTGCACTTAAAAGTAAATCTCCGACCTTTTGCTCCAAACTTATTTTCGTCCTCGGTGACTCACTCGAAAAAAATCGCAGAAGCGTTCTGAGTGCAACTGGTGAGCAAACCTTTCAACAACTCCCCTTCAAATCCTCCTTCTTTATCTTTCGGAGACTAAGTGCACTCTGTAAAAACACACAGGCCACTAAAAAAAGAGAGAAAAGCGGGGCCGCCTTTCTGAGACGATCGCTGCCCGGCCTTTTGTAAACCGTGAACATCCCGGACGGAGCAAAAATGTCAAAGCCTAATAATGGGCCGAAATGTTAATCGAGGGGGTTTATCACGACATCGAATCGGGGCTTTTACAAGGACGCAGACACGAGCTGCCCGGGCCTGCCCGGCCCTGCCAGGAATCCTGGGGCATTGTCTGCGCAGCTCGAGTCAAGAGTCTGGAACAACCTCCCTGGGCCGCTGAGTGATGGGGCCTTAAGGCGTTTCTCCCCTCCACCGGCCGTAAATGAAAAATGAAAAATAGCTCGATATAAGTAATGAAAAGCGATGAACTTCTTTCTTGTTACTCTGACAGTAGAAGCTCCAAATGATGAATCTGACAGAGGAATTTGGCCAACACACGCCTCTGGCCGTGCCAAAGCCTGCATATAAATCACCTCCCCGTGCGCCGAGATGAATGAGGGTGGCTGCTGAAATGAAGACCACATGGAGGTGAATCTATAGCAACTGCTGATGAAATAATCTCTTAATTGATTCCAATAACGCTGAATGTTGTCTTTTAATTTTTCAAGCTCACTGCTGTTAATGCCATCGCCGTGACCCCGCTCAACCCAAACTCACCCATACTCTGCTGGTTTTTTACGTGTGAAAGGTGTATATCCCACTGGAAATTTACAAAAGTTATCTGTTGCCCAGTATTTTTTAAAAACAGATGTCTACATGCTCTTAAATATGACTGTGGGCTTGTAACTTTGCTAACAGTCATAAATAACTTTGTCAGGCTGTGTGTTGTTATTATTTTTTATTGGCTGAGCAGTCGGAGCTTGTTGTAATTCACCCATTGCCAGGTATATAATAAGCTGATGAGGTGATGCTTGTATTCTTTTCCTCTTCTCTTTTGTCGCCGTGCATAAGGAAAATGTCAAATGTGTATCTAAGAGAGAACTCTTTTGATCACAGGAGCCGAAAATGTCACGTACTGTAATTATGACTCGAGATCCGTGTCAACAGACTTGCCGGGGAAGAATCCTTTTCATATTTCAGGATCATAATGAGCTGTGTGTTTTGCTTTCAGCTTCATCGGGCCCCGGTGATAATGACATGTGGGTTTCGCCCACTAAAACTAATGAAATGAACAAGGTTATCCCTTCTGCACCTGTTGAGTTTTCCAGGTTCCCGAGCTACAAATACGGCATAAAAACGAGGCCTTTGATATTCTCCTTGCTCATGCCACCACCCTCTTGACTGGCACGTTCATTCTGTTCATATCTGCATCGCAGTCAGTGAAATTTTTATAAACTCTATTCAGCGGAGTCAACTGCCGTTTTGTGTCACTTCATTATCCAAGCTGACATAATTTACTTGTTCTTTAGCTGATAGTTAAGCAGCAGCAGTGGTTGCTCAGAGAAGAATTATTATAATTTAAAAGTAGTTATTTCTGCTGGTTGACAGTTTCATCTGTGCTAGTTGCCATGTTTGTGTCAAACTGTCTCGTTCCTCATTCTTACTCCCCCAAGCGAAGCTTAGATAAACTGGGTTGTTTTAGCAACCAGGGAAACAGCCAGAACAATGTGAGGACAATAAGGTCATGTCCTTCACATTTATTAATTGTTGTGAATTTTTGGGTTTTAGCAAAACAGAGGGAGTTTGTTGGTTATTTTATCATTGTATTATTCATTGTATTTACTGATTATATTAACAGTATTTTAGGCATTCAAATGTATGAATTTCACTACTTTTAGCCCAACCAAAACATTAAATAAATAAAGGCTTAAAATTCAAAATAATGATTTTATGTTTGAGTTACAGTAAGAATGCTATCATACATACTTTTTTATCTTTATTGTTGTTGACTGCATCCTTAAAGTGGTATTTGTAAAGTTTTACTATCGCTACATAGCCAATATTTGCATTAACAGCTGTTTACTAACCAGTCCAGTAGAAACCTCAGGAGTTCGGCGTCAAACTTCATTCCTTTACTTGCTAAGATCCTGCTCCAGCAGCGGAAAGCAACACCAATATTAACTGCTGTTCTGCTTCGATTTCTATCAGTTCTTTTCTTCTACTGAATTTGGCATTATAATTAGCATTATAACCAGTTAGCCCTGGCCCGTCCTGTCTCGTAATGCCACTTTGCAGTAGTGAGACACTGCAGCGTCCAGTCTACCCTCGGTCCAGCATTAGATGAAGTAGTAGCGCTGCTCAGCAGGCATATTCCATCACCTTTTCTTGTCTTGTAAATGCAACGATGGCTTAAGCTATTGGTAAGTAAACAGCTGTTAATAATACATTTGGTTATATGGCGAAAGACATAAGCAAGAGTAATCAAAACAAAAGGTAACATCAGTGTTGCTTCCCACCCCTGGAGATGGCTCTTGGCGAGTAAAGGAATCCAATTGGATGCTGAACTTTCAATATTTCTTCTAGACTGGAAAGTAAAATAATTTTAATTCTAACTTTAGCAATGTGGCAATAGCAAAAACTTACATATAGCACCTTTAATTATATTAAAAAGACTTAAGAGTAACTGAACAAGAAAACAAATGAATCTAATATAAAAAATCTGAAGGCCAAGCTATTAGCTCATCCCAATCAAGTAAACATTTCTTCTTCATTATCACTTTATATTTATATTTTTTGTCTCATGTACAAGGTATTCGCTATTATATTGCTCGACATTGGTTAAATAAATAAAAATAAATAAATAAAGCTTAAACATTGGGTGACTAGCATTATTTTCAGATGGACCACAACCGCAACATTGGGGCCAGCGCTATAAATGTGAATGTCTGACTGACTGAATGACGGAGGGATAAAGTTACACCACTGGTCAGCCGAATGCCATGTGAAGTAGTGCCGAAGTTTCCCCATTGGCTGTTGCTCTTTCAAAATAATTTGACTCAGTTTCTATTACGTTATCAGTGGGTCATTTATAGGCAGTTGCTAGATTTATTGACTTTTCACACCCTTTTAGTGACTTGTCTTCACAGAAGCAACTAACAACAAATCTGGAGACTTTTTAGACAAACTTTAGACACTATCCTCACTAGGGAGTTGCCAGCGTTGCCTCGCGGGGGCAAGGTCGGGCTTTCCCTCTGCAGACACACTTCCGTATCTCATTCAGTTGACCTCATCGTAACTGACACAGACGTGAATGAGCCTCTAACATTCTCTCTGAGTCACGATTTTACAAGAAAATATATCCCAAATCGCAGAACAGCCGTTGTTTTTAATTTATGTGTCTGATGATTTTGTCAGACAACTTCACGGTTGTAAAATTGGGATTTTATCAGAGCAGAGCAGCAGCTTGGACATGGCTTGGAAGTGACTGCTGGTTAACATGTATTTCTAACGGGCCACGTTTCCGTCGCTATGTCATACCTGTTCCGTTGTCTGACAACAGAAAATGAAAAACGTTAATGAGAACAGCTTTACTGGGAATTCGGCTGTAGTAAATTATTTTGAAAGTGAGAAAAGAGATGAGGAGAGAAGCAAATAGAGGGTGGTCCAGCCATATATTAGGTTTTGACCAAGTATTGTTTGTTGATAAAATGGTTGCTGAAGATTGAGCGACAAGTGCTTCATTTCTGTGTTTCCCCTCATTATTGTATTCATCGTCTCGAAACATGCCTCAGCTAGGGTTCACTTGATTTCAGCTTGAGTCTGGTAATCATCCAGAGCTGAAAAACTGTGATTTTCTCTTTTCTGAGTCAAACTTAGGCCTAATAGACATTCCAGTGCTCGCTTGGTTGGACATCCAGCTGGTCACGGCATTTTCCCTGCTGACAAAGGAGTCTGGCGGTGCTTTTCTGCTGATAGCCCTCATGAACAAAAGATAGAGAGACTCCGCATCCCACTTACAGATGTTTGTGATCACTGCCCCAGTGAGATTAAATGGAAGCGAGATGGTGGCCATAGATTCAACTCGCAGAGCAGCGGCCAGGTCCTCAGGCGGCCTGCTGTATTGGTTTTGGAGTGCGAGAAGGGGCCCCGGTGGAAAGAAGCTCCCTCATCTGGCTGGACGGCCAGCTTTCATGCGTCAGGGAGTTTGGGGGTAGATATACTACAAACGAGGGATGGATGGATGAATAAGCTTAGGGGTTCATGGAAAAGTTCACAGGCTGAACAGCGGAGCTTAATATGTACCGTATGAGTTATGGTGTTGTGGCGAGTTGGGGTCCCTCCAAAATGTCAGAGTTAAGGCGCTCAGATCTGCTTTTGTCAGTGATGTTATTTCCTGGATGGAACGAGGCCATGTGGGTTTTAGGCTCTGAGACATCGTGGATGTATTTATGGTGTGTGTGTGCGTGCATGCATCAGAGCTCCGCGAATTTTGTGTGCCTAGCAAGAAGTAATATATGGGTCGACATTTGTCCGCCACGTGTATGTGTTTTTATTGAAACCCCTGCATGTATTTGCCTCAATATGCTGTATCTTTGTCAGATTTAGTTTGGATAGAAACAGATTCCCGTTGTATCCTTCATGGGTTCGTTTGATTTAATCTGTTGACTCAGGTGTTTCAATGTGGTGCACAACGTTTCACCCTGACTTTTTTCTTTTCCTTTAGAAATGAATATTGTTCCGCTTATTTTAGGATCCATATACACGAACAGACCTTCTTGATGTCTACGTATGACATTGTGGTCACTGGCAACGTGGCTTCATCTCCATGAACTTTTGCTGAAAACAAACCCCACAGGCCCGTATCATTGGGGGATAAGGCTGGCTGGCTGATTTTCTGTATTTTTCTCATTGTCAGCAAATCCCATGACAATGAACCGATCCACTACCAAGTATCACGTATTTAGTCTGAACCTGATACGGCTTATTCCTCTTTGCCATAGAGCTCCATTGTGGAAGGACTATTAAAAACACAAATGAGCCACTCTGTTGTGCTGGGTGACGTATTCTTTCATTACCATGAAAATGGGCACAGTAGCTCACCGTACTTTGAGGCAGTCATACATATTGTGCCTTGCCCCGCTGCTAAAGCACTGAATGTGTATTAATCCATGGTCTAATGAAGGCACTACTTGCCTCCATTATTTGCTAAAAATTACAGTGCCCAGTTGTTTTAGCAAATTACTTTAATTTAATGAAACTCTATTTGTGGCTCGTTTCCAGATTTACATCTTCAGTAAGACTGAATGAGCTTGGGGCCAGAAAATCAGGAATCAATGGCATCTGTTGACAATAAGGAAAATGAAGTTATCTTCTGAGATAAAGTGAAGTTAATCTAGTATATAATGTGGTCTTCCTATGAAAATAATTGGTATGCTGTTCATCATCAGCTGCTGTAGTAAAATGACTACATTCCGGTAATAATCTGCTGCATTGTTGGTCCAATAGGTCACTTTGTTGTAACATGGCAGCCCGTCTTTCCAAAATGTGAGTAATTTCACATTATTTGCAGACACATGAACTTGCTCATTCTTGTTAAATGCAATAGAATACTGTAAATAATTAAATTTGCCAGCAACAATATTTACATCCGTATTACGGCTCAGCCTCTGTGTTGCAGGAAAAAACACATTGGGATTCAAAAATAGAGAGCGAAAGTCCTTCAGAAACACATTTTCAGTAGCGGAAATGGAGTTGTGCCAGGAGTTTTAATCACGTGTCCCGAATTTGAATGTATTCGCCTGCTCCGAATGTGAATAAGCATTTGTGGAAGCCAGCGTGTGATCTACGGTAAATCCAAACCTTGGAAAACTGAGTGGTGCGCCACGGCGGGGTTACAAATACGCACTGAGTCCACATCCTTCAGTTCCTGGGGAGAGACACACGTTTTATGTGCTTTAACTCTGGATTTCCATGTGTTACACGCTCGTAATTTTCGCCCCATATTAATGATGAGCAACGTATGCATTATGAATTTGTAGTCTGCGTTGCATAAGCTGACCGATTAGGATGCTTTGCACGAGGCTTTGCGCACCACTGGCAGGTGGAGCCGTATCAAAAATGAGTAAACTCCTCTTGTTACTCAGCAGTGTCATTTACTTTAATATACTGCCTCTAGACTTCAGGGAACGTTATGCACATACTGTAGCTCCTCAAGTAACAGTGCCGCGACAACAGACGACGGCAGCCACCGAACCTCATAGCACCACCAGCGTTAACAAATTAGGACTCTTTTTATTTGAAATTGTTCACCTTTTACACGATGACAGTTAATATACACAAGCCTTTGTGGTCCCTCTGGCCTGAGACATGATCAGTGACAACATGTGCTGGATAACGACTGGCTGACGGTGGATGGGAAGCTCTCGCACGCACGCACGCACACACACACACACACAACACACACACACACACAAGCACGTCCAAATACAGGCACAAATGCAGGAGCACGTACTTGCACGCAAACACACACACGCACACACACACTCGTATACACTCACACATGCGCACACAGGTAATGCAAGGACGAATACAAAAAAAAAAACACAAACACACACATTACGACACGGACTGTACTCTAACCATCTAACACAGTTTAGCCATCTAACGTAGACATCAACCGAGGAGGGGCTTAAAGTGCGTACAGGAACAGCGGGGGGGGCCCTTTGCTCGCTCTGACCATCGGCCACAGCCTCTTTTAACACTACGAGCGGCAGGGATCCCCCACGGAAAGCAATGATCTTAGTGCCGCGCTGTAGCGTTAACAGAAAGCACATCCCTACCGTAGTCTTAGCTCAAACTGTGCCTTACGTCATGAAATAATGACACTGCATAGTCTTATACATTATTGCGGTACAATGTAGGTCCAAGTCGGGGGTCTGGGGTGTGAGCCGTGGGCGGCGAGGATGGCACAGAAAGCACGTACAGTACAGTCCCGGGTTTCGTTTAGGGTTTTTTTTCCTTTTTTTTTCTTTTCAGGGGGATTAGAGGAATTAAATCCATCGTGAGAAAGCGCCCGATGCTTTCGCCGCCGTCCGCTTTAGCTTCAAATGTAGGATAATCCATACAAGGACAGGTGAGACGTTCGGTCTTGAGTGTGAGGATCAGGATGAGGTTCAGTATCCCAGATGCATAGAAGGAGCACGGGCGCTGACGCGACTCCTCGGCCTGGTCTGGGGTCGAAGCACATGGTTTGGTCCTTGACAGGAGGCGGAGCGGCTCCGCCCGGGTCAAACGGGTCAATAGGGGGCAAATAGGACCTGCGGGTGGGAGGTCCTGACAGGCCCGGGGGCAGGGCGGAGCAGCGCGGCGGGGAGGCTCTGTGTCTGGAAGAGGCCGGGGGCCGGGGCGTGGTTGGTGGCGGGGTTCGTGCGGTGCGTGAAGGAGTTGCCGATGGCGGCGGCGGCGGCTGCCGCCACTGCCACCAGGTGGGCGGGAATGATCTGGGCGTTCAGGGGCTGACACTGGCGCTCCTTACCCAGAGCCAACTTTATCTGGTAAAACGAGACAAAACACACTCAATACAATCTGCATTTACACAGGGTGGATGAAATAATGTCAGCACTTAATGGAAAACACTACTTTACTATTACTATTTAAAGAAGGGCCGAGTATTTTTTGAAATTTTTTGGGTGAGATTCGGTACAGATACCAAAACAACACTTCTTCGGCAACATGTTTTTCCACAAACCTCTTTGTCATTAAACCAAGAAAGTTCTCTGATTTTCTTAAATATTTTCCAGACACATGCAGCTCTGCAAGAACTGTATCAAAATATAGAATTAATTATAACAATCGTAATCAATAACATATATGAATGAACTTTGATAGAATAAGATTTTGATTTAAATCAGGAAACATTGGACCAAGGGAGCAGTTAAATGAGACTTCGAATCCGAGCTGACATTGAAATGGGGCTGCGATATAAAAACTATTTTAATTGTCAGCCAAATATTTTCTCAGTTGATTGTTTGGTCTAAAAAATATCAGCAAATACTGAAAATCAGCCACAATTAGGGCCCAAGGATACATCCACAGGTTGCTTGTTTTGATCCGAAACTAAAAGATAATTTAGTTGTCTATTGTGGAAGATGAAGAAAACAAGAAAAAAAAAAAAAATAACAAAAAAAAAGAACAAAAAAAAAAAAAAAAAAAATTGCTGGTAAATATTGTTCTGATTTGGGGCAGTTAAATGTAACAATTTGCTGTTTTTGTATTTTATTTAATTGCAAATTGAGTCATTTCTGACAGTTGGTTAGAAAAAAAACAAGCAGTTTGAAGATGGCACCTCGTCGTCTCAGATGGACATTTTTAATATCCTGCAACATTTTCACAGTCCTGACAGGAGATTGATTAAATGTAAAAAAATAAATAAATAAGAATCAGCAATCAACAGAATAACTGATACAATTGTACATATTTTTCAGCAAGTACTATAAATTGGGTTCATACTGCATGGAAATGTTTGTTTGCTTAAACGCGTGTCTGCGCTTTGTCAATGCAGCTTGTCCCTGTTGTTGTCATGACTCTCCAAACAGATCCTCGTTGCAGCCCTGGATCAGCAGCAGCAACGTGTGAAGTCACAAGCGTTTTTTGACTGGTATGTGGTGTTTTTGGACAAGAAACATGCATAACAAGAAAACATTGACCCTGATGTGAGGACGCTGCTGCTGCTGCTGCTGCTTCTGCTGCTGCTGCTGCTGCAGAGAGCTTAACAGGGCAGCGAGCAGGTGCCAGAAATCAGCTGCTAATTGCTGAAGCTGTTCCAGGTGATCAGCAACACACCAGCGCTTACATGGGAAACGGCAGCGAAATGACAGCCCCTTCCAACCTAACATCATTTTTCAGCCATTTAATCGATGTGCGGATAATTTGGACATCGGCTGAATTCGTTTTTCTTCGGGGCTCCGTTAAAACTTGCAAATTGAATTGCCGACCTCCTTCATATTCATCCCGATGGTCGGACAGACATTTGTGGGTGGCGATTCTGTAGCGGGAAGAGGGAAGAGACAGTAGAGCGACGGAATAAAAAAAGCTACCCAACCTCCAACAGCAGCCAAATAGGGGGAAAAGGTCACTCAAGTTATCTGGCTTAATCTTCTGTATCAGTAATGGAAAAGCTGCGGTATCGCGGCACCAGTGTGGCAGCCGTAGTCATGGGTTATCAATCAATGGCTCAGGCATCGTAACCCTACGGGAAGCATTCTTTACCCTCCGCTCATCAAGGGAGCTCCTCTCCGTTAACTCGGTCAATGATGGGTTTCGGAAAAAGCCATTTCCCCCACACTGGTAACCCCCGTGCCTCGTCGCGGCAAACAGCGGGTGTGATGAATGCTGTTTTCTGAGCGGTTCAGCAAGATGAAAATTCGGGGCTCCCCTTTTATCTTTGCCACACTGAATCCACACAACGCCGTCACGGATCCTACAGATCCCATGTCACGGGGCCATTAAAAAAAAAAAAGACTTTACTTTTAGCTTTAGCTTTAACTCGGCTGAGGTTCGGAGAGGTCGGGGGCGGGCGTTGGCAGAGAGGACAGAGTGTTACGGAAAGTTAAACAATTACCTCAGGAAAAGTGTGCTAAAGTTATTTTCAGGGCACTTCTCTTATTCTGCGGTTTGTCAACTTGCCTCGACACTAATCTCAACTTCCCTGGTGCAGAAGACCACACGCTGAGCCGCTCCAAATTAGTTAAAGCTGACATTTACAATCTCCTCTAAATAGTATTTGACCCGGGTTTGCATTCCCCCTCCAGTTCCCTGGCTCAGATGAGCACGGATGCATGTCGCCTTTTTTTTCCCCCTCAATAAAATCTCGAGTCTTCAAATTAAATCACATTGTTGCCTGCCAGGGATTTCTAATAAAAGCCAGGTAACAGGTGATCCGCTTATGAGAGCTGACAACTTATTGAATCGGGCGCCGTCAAGGGGATCGTACGCGACTTAACAAACAGCAGACCCCTAGTATTTTTCGGAGAGGCGCGTGGTGTAGTGATGTGGTGCGCATAAACAAAGACACTTAAAACTTTGAGATCTCTGCGTGCGGTTTTGCTCAATGTCAAACGGCAAGTGAGAGCAACGCCCGTTCGGGGCCGAGCTGCTTCATTCGACCTGCAGACTGTAAAGACAGGGAGTGGCTGGGATGGGGGAATGACAATGAACACGGGCTCAGATATCAATCAATACCCGTCTCCCGCAGGTCTCCTAAGAGGCTATTAGAGCGGCGTCACCGCCATTGTTTTGTCAACACCCAGGACTTTTTTCTTTTCTTTTTCTTTCTCGAGCGGTGACTCACCGGCTGCTTGGTCTGGCCTTTCTGCGGCTTGTTGTAGGGGCTGTATTTGGGTTTGGCCGGTTTACCCGCCGCTCGGTCTTTGTGACGCCGGCTGCTGATGTGCTGAAAAAAAAAAAAATCGAGACAGTTAAAAAACAAACAAGTCTTCGAAACGAGGCAGGGGAGGCGCCGGTCCCGAGACACAACACTGTCGGTTCCTGCACGACGCTGAACCGTGGTTAAAGCTCGATATGCAGGCACACTTTTCATATTAAAGCTACAATAAATAACCAGGATGCAGCAGATCATTCTCCATTTCTGTCCGTTCGTGACCTTGTGTACATTTCCCCAATTCTCATTTTTTCACCGCTCTTCCCTCAGACACTGAGCAGCTGCCACTGCCGCCGCCGCCGTTTCCAGCGTAAACATAAAGTGGGCCAGTGCTGGCAGGCCGGGCGGCAGTGGCAAGACGAGACCCAGGCCACTGGCTGAAGGCTCTCGTCAATGCTGGCGGCCTCTTCAACAGGTTTTCTCAAACAGCTGAATAGAAGGAAAACGATGCAGAAGCTAACCTTAATTAACATTTAAAAAAAAGGGTTTGGAGCAATATTAGCTTCAAAGTTTGATTATAGTCTGAGTCAATAAAGCATATATGATATTTTTGAGCTAAATTTCTATAATGCTTATGCATCATTAATACTCTGTTCCTCTAAGTTATGATTCTGTATTTGGCTGGATGGGAGATGATTTGGAATTTATAAGTTGGTGATGCTAAAGAGCGTCCAGAGGATCACCCAAGCCGAAGGGCCATGGGGAAGAGATCAGGAGGTCACCAGAATAAAAAACCCCCTCACGATTCATCCTCCGGCGACCATGAACGGCCGCGGCCAATTCCAGCCATTGGTTCTTAAGATCGCTCATCAGACTAATTAGCAGGCCGAGGGCAAGGTAGATGAAGCAGAGGAGATTACCAACATAAAAGTGTTTGGGACTTTGGGACTATAAAATATCAAAACCCAGTTTCATGGAAGTCTGGCTGAGATACCGCGTCTCTCTCTGGTCAATGGCCGGTCCAGAGAGAAAAAACAAAATGCCGTCATTTTAAATCATTATTACAGATGAGCTGTGATGCCTCATAGACGCCGGTTACCTCAGCCTCAGGCTCATTTCAGAGCAGATAGCTTATCCTGTGCCGAGGTGGGTACCTGACCGACGGGGACGGACGGCGGGCAGTACTAAAAATACGCCTCCTGTCTCAAGGCAAAATGTATTAGAGCTTTAAAGGTTTCTTTGTGACCGGAGCCCTCCCCCCACAGTGAAAATGTCCCCGGTTCAGTGCATGCAGCATTTACCAGACATTAGGTTCCCATGTTAAATGTAGTATATCATGTTGAGCATGGATGCTGTGAAGAAATATTAAATTATTTTCTCCTGATGTTAAAACACCAGAAACAGCCTGTGGACCAGAATAAACAAGTAAAACACAAGAATCTGAAATGACATATATAAAAATACCTTGTAACCTCAAGCCAAATAAATAATTCAACGTGAGTACATGTGGAGAACAGGAGACATATTTCTGGCCGGATCCCTGCATTTCACAAGTTCTTGCCGTGGATTTAAGAATCACACTTTTTCTCTGGTTTCAAGCTGTAGCTGAAATTTGTCATGCCGGATTCTTTTCACAGAGGGCCGCCGCTATTCAGAGGTGAAAAAAAAAAGAAAAAGAAAGGAAAAAAAAAGAAAGTCCCCGCATGAAAAATTCATACAAAAGCCTGTCTATTTTCAGTGATAAATCTCAAGGTTAGCTCAGAAAAAAAGAAAAACAGAGCGCTTTTCGAGTATTGTAGATGAAATTCCCGCCATGACAGAATGATCAGTAGCTACAAGAAAAAGATTTGTGGAGTGGCCCAAAGCAATAACCAGGATACACATTCCTAGGCAGGAGTTATCAGCCAAGCCACACACAGGAAAATATCACCAAAAGATCAGATCATTGTCAGCTCTCCACACTAACCTGATTTCCTCAACCTCATGTAAACTAAAAGCACTTTTTTACATTGAGGCGAGAGATTAGGAGAAACTCGGTAAGCTTCGTATTTTTAGCGGAGAAACCCGATTTTCCCCGTCCATGCGCGGTCTACGCTTAACCAGATTTGCCGGAGTGTATGAGCAGTGACGGAGGCTTTCGGAGAGCGGAGGCTTTGCTGTGACACCGGCGCAGCGGGATGAAAGGAAAAGATGATTACTAGAAGTCTTCTTATCAAAAAAGAAGTCCAACAAGTCCAGCAAAAAGTGAAAATCTGACACTGAAACAAATGAGTCCGAATAAGTGGGTTTTCTAAACGACTATTTGTAAAATTAAAATTTAATCGTTTGCTCTCCCACTGCAGAGCCAGTGTGTCATCAATCTACAAACTCTGACAAAAAACAGAACAAGGAATCTTATTGCTGCAACTTGGTATCGCTAGTAAGCTTCACTTATGCCGTCCTAAGGTTAAAAAAAATGGTGTAAGGAGCGAGGCAGAAATCGTGTATCAATAACTAACTAATATTTTTGTAAAAATTGCCAGCTGCATTAGAAAGATCTGGTGGTCAGGACCGGAGCAACATCTGCATAGAAGAGTTTAGAGAAACATTAGTGACTCTGTCCGGCTCATTGTTTGGTTTGAGGAAGTTTACACACCAGAAACTGCTGTCAAACATTACATAAGGTAGAATTATGATCATGGTTTTGACCTCACCCCTAAAGAAACGTCCTTGGTTAAAGGAAAACATATTTTTTGTGGGCATATTTATCTAACCTCCGCGTTGCTTTTACTGGGACGTTTTTCTATATTAAGTTAATAAACCAACCACGATAATCAGGAAGAACATTTACACTGTTGTGAGAGCTTGTTAGCTTCAGTCTTTTAGCAAAGTATCATTAGCGTTTTTAAGATCCTTTCACAGGATCCTGGTGTCAGCTCACGAGCAAGTCCTAGCTAACTGCTGCTGATAAGATCTGCTAGCGACGGCAAACAAATCGACGGTCTTCAGCTCAAAATGAGCCGCTTCCTGTTGTTTAATGTGTGTAAAAAAATATGAACTGTTAAAAAAACTACTTAGAAATTCATGTGGTAAATCTGCCACAGTTACTCCTGTATGACTAGGGTGTAAAGCTCCACAGGGGTAATCTGTGGGTGAAAGTTATTCATACAATAAGCCCATATTTCTCAGTTCATCAGTGATTTAGTGCTTCTGAGTGTTTCCGCCCTCTCACCTGTTTTAGCTGAGTCTCAGAGTTGACGTGCACGTCGCACGTCTCACAGTAAAACGTTTTGTTCTGCAGGCCCGTCGACGATTTGGAGGCCGTGGCCAGTTTGCTCTTGACTCCCGGCCGGGGGAAGGACTTGATGGAGCCCACGCCGCTCCGGGCCTCTAGCATCGTCTTGTGCTTCGTACCTGCGGGTTCAAAACGAGGGGGCCAACGGTTAGTGCCGCGAACACACGTGAACCGAACATACAGGCGCCGCCCCAAGGAAAGGTGCGTTCACAGGTCAAAAGGCTTTTCTTTTTTTTTAATGGGGAAATTATACTATGAGTAATTACCCCCGGTAAAACGGTCCTCAATCAAAAAACCTTGTTAGACGTTTCACATTTGTCCCGAGCTGTGCCGTGTCTGGAGCGAAGCGATACCAAACAAAATCAATACAATCCTTGACTTTTAACTCTGCAAAAACAATCCTTAACCCTCCTCACGCAAGGCTGAAACATCGGGGGGGGGGGGGCCTTATTACAGAACAAATACAATGACTCGGCCTGAAAGGCTGCGAATAATTCATGATGCAATTTCAGAGTGTGAGGGAGAGAATAACCGCTACACCGGAGACTCAAGGATGGAACCAGTGATCCATACTGGTAAATTAATGGGCCGTTTATAGCACAGTCAGCTGTCAAAACCACAGGCCTCACAGTGGGTTCCAGCAGCTCCCTCCCTGGGCCAGTAATCATCCGTTGCCTGACGCTTTCCCCCCGCGTGAATTCTTTACGACGATCCGCCGATGGATTATCTGGCATTAACTTAATCTGATTCAAAAACTGTCAGGACTTCAACCCTGTCTGCATTAATAAAATGTATCAATGGATAAGGAAGAGGCAGCATCACAACAGCTGCAAACTGAAACCAACACCAGGCTACTCCTGGGACTGGCGCCTTTGTTCTAGTAATTTCCAACTGGTCTAACTTCAGGTTATCAAATATTACCTTAGAAATCAGGTCACAATCCACTCAGACCAACTTAGCAGCCATTCATTTACTGAAATCGGTGGATTTCACCCATGGAACTTGTGACAAAACAGAGCTAACTACCAGGTTGCTATTTAATTTTATTTCACAAAAATGAAAACAAGAATAAATTAAGGAGGCAACATCTGGGGTTTAAAGCAAAAAAAAAGAAAACAAATAAGCATTGCAGTACAGCGCTCCCTCCTCCAACCTAAACGACCGTATGGGTCATTTGTCTCTACCCTCTGACGCAACCTATAGGCGCGTCGCCTGAATTAGCGCCATTACTGGCGGTGGCAGATTGTAATTGAGGATTTTAATAGCGTTCAACCTCTTGCGCTGTAGCTATTTCAGGCTATGGAAAGCACTGATTCCTCACTGTTCCGTTGAAAAGATCCGGCCCGACCTTGAGGGATGAAATGGAACAGTTGGTGCCAAGCGAATGTCCTCCATCAGTTTCACCTTTTAATCACTGTACCATTCCTATGTGTGTGTGTGTGTGTCATCTCTTTTATCAGTTACGCCGCGCTCCCTCCCTTCTGTACTAAAGTGTATAAATACTTACTAAGTTTTGTGTTCTTTGCTCAAGATCAAGGTTTGGGTTAAATTAAGTACTTAGTTGGTGTTAGAGGTAATAAACCTTGGCCAAGGTTATGGAACGGTCGCACTCATGGTTATAAGAAACAAGACTGAGTGTCGCTTGATTACAGGAAATGAATAGCGGTCTGCCATGTTAACACCGAATGCTTTGTCGAGCCATCCGTCCTCCTCCCTGTCCCATAATGTCACCCGTCTTCCTCCTCCCATCGTAATCCCTGCGGCCACTAGGAGGCGCCGTCACCTGAACGTAAAACCTGTCGTCTTTGAGGCTTTTTTTCCGAAAAGCCTGACGCCGTCTCACACACGACCACTAGGTGTCGCTCGGCGACAAAACGTGAGCGCGGGTCGTAGCGGGCTAGGGATGACCTACCGACCTCGTGGAAATAATAAGACAACAGCTGCAGAGCTGGAAATGATGCTGAGAAGAAAAGTTGTTTTACATGCCAAGTTTCAACCCACTTTACTATTCGGTCTAACGAAAGCAAAACACGGCCTTTCTCATAACCAGCAGAATTCAAACGATGGTGAAAAAAACACTGTTCAATACTGCATATACTTTGGACCGAAGTTGAGGATTGTTAGAATAATATCCAAGCAGCTATATTCCCTATATATTGTAAGCTAGAGAGTCTGCACAACTCTATCTCCCGGGTTTGACCACTTAAGTCAGACTCTGACTTCCCCGTTGAAAGGAGATGGAATATTTTGGCTACGGAAACAGATAACAGGATGCTGCTGGGACACCGGAGAAAAAAGGGAAAAACAAAACATCCACCCTCTTGTCAAGAATGAGCTACAACTGTGGCTCGGCCGGCTGGTTGTGAAAAGAGTCACGTACTCGGTGTTGAGCAAACTTTATCGATATGCGATCGCACGGGACCCTTCCGCCGCCTGGCTACAGCGACCGTGACTCTGAGGTCGCTCGTATAACGCGGAGCAGCCAATGGTCTCCTCGCTTATATCTGAAAAAGGTTTTCAGCAGGTGTTTTTTTGCCTCCCCCCCACGTATCTGTGTTTCTGTCGGCCACGTTCCCTGTAAATGTCCTTGTCTGACCCAGTTCCCTCGCTCAGACCTTCAAGGCAGCGGGACGCTCCCGTGCATGCTGCTCTGACTGGCGGCCTCTTATCGGGAATTTCGTCCGACATGGGAGACTCATCCCAGATTTCGCCCCCTCGCCTCTTACCGCTGTTGTGAGCCTCGAGCTGCGACGCCGAGTTGACCGCCACCTTGCAGAGCGAGCAGTAGAGGAGTCGCCGGGCTTTCTCCTCCTCCGTTTCCGCGTCCGCCGCCGCGTCCGCCTCGGGCTCCGCCGCGGCCTCGGGCTCCGGGTCGGGCTCCGAGGGCGGGTCGAGCTTCGCTTGCCTCTCGTCCCCTCCGGCGGCTGAGGTAGTCTCGGGGGCCGTGGCTGCCGTGCTGTTCGGTGAGGCCGCAGGTGCCGCCGTCGGCGCGGGGGTAGGAGTTGCCAAGGGTTGTGCCGGTCTCAGCACAGGGGAAAGTGGTAGGGGGGGGGCACCTGGGACGCCATCTGTGCAGAGAGAAATAAACGGTTTGATTTGAATAATATGGCTTTTGTCAACAGGTGGCTGAACATGTTTTTTTTTTTTTCCACTCACTTTCTGCTCTGTTTGTCTTATTTTAAGTTCTAGGAGTAAATATTAACATGAGGAATTTACTTCGCTTGTGAGCTAGAAGAGTCGTGACGGCCGGGAGTCGGACAGGGGAGACAAAACGAACACAACCGAAATGACGGCGTCTGACTCACGGTGCAGCGTCGGGGGGAGTTATGTGAGACACGAAGTCAGATATTCTGTTGAATTTCCACATGATTGTGTGGGCGAACATCTAAGTTTAAGCCCCTTTAAAAAAAACAAACCAAAAATAAAAACAGGTTCAAAGGGTTTGAGAACAAGTGAGGAAGATCGTATGTGGGGCTGAGTCATATAAATGATTAAAGCATTTCCTTGATAATGAATCATAATATTCGATATATACTGTTGATCATTCTATGAAATGACGACCATGTTCGCCACACTTTAGTGTCTCCTGGGAATTTTTGTTGTTTTCTAACTAATTTCCATTGCGTTCTGTGTGAACTGCTTCACGTTTCTGTATTTGCTTGTGTTTTGTGTTTTTTTTTTTCATTTATTTTTTTAAATCCCGAGTGCTGCACATGCGTTGCCACATTGACAGAGATGTTTTAATCGTCTGAAAGTGTTTTCCCAGGGTGCAATGCACTGAGCTCTCAGGGCCACCGTATAGTTCCAACCAAACGCATGGCGGTTCTTCAGGGACTTGTTTTACTATCAAAGGTCTAGTAGCTCTGATTTCTATTTTATGGTGATGAAATAACGTTCCCACGATGAGATATTAAGGAAATAGTTGATTATATACCGTGTTATGCGTGCACATATCAAACCAATGCAATCCATACTAACGGAATGGCTAATCCCCCGTCGGTACATGAGATTGCATTAACATGTTGAGCGAACAGCTGCGATGCTCTGAGATCCGTCGGATCTTTTTTTTAAGGAAAAAAAAAAAGAAAGACAGCAGCCGATCGATATATCTGACCCGTAAAACAACACCAGATGCCAGAGCGCGGAATACCGAGGACCGCCGCCCCATTTACGAAAATGCAATTTTGCCTTGGTGGCACAGCCTGATCGATGCCGATGCCTCTCGGTTCGCCCGCGCTCCAGTGTCACGAAATGAAGATCAGCCAGCCAGGAGAGCAAATCAATAGTGAATTATGTCATGCTATTTTTGTGAGCCATTATGTACGGTCCTTATTTATCCGAGCGGAGGTGTCGGCAGCCGGCGCCGCAGAAAAACGCTCAAAGTAACATTGTCACGGGGGTTTTTACCTCTGCCAAAGGTTAAAAAACTAAATAGGAGGTTGGAGCGGCAGGTGTCTCTTTCTGCTGTGACCTTGGTAGTACAGAAATCTTTTACATTAGAAGAACCGAAAGAGCCTCTAGAGGAATATTTCTACCTATTCAAGCTGAGCAATTGAACGGTACCCGGGGATTGAAGTCTATTTTTCTGTTGCGCTGACACACTGGATGAACGCTTCAGCTAAATGCTTCAAAATGTATGTAAATGTATGCATCGTGGGTTATTCTTTTAGTATTCCAGTATTTGTGAGCATCCAATCCATTAACCTTTAAAATGGGTGCGAGGCATTTGCGCTTGTTGCAATACTCCCCTCTTACAGTTGACTGACTCCGACTATGAAATCCACGGCGCTTTCATGAAACTGTTTTGAATGCATCTTTTAAAGCAATGAGCAGGAGCAGGTGGAAGATAAATGTACCAAAAAAAGAAAAACAAGTTTGCATCGAAAATGCAGTCAGGAGAAAAAAAGCTATGAGATGTCCTGACAATCTGTAATAAAATTTTTAAAACAAATGATAACAAATGCCTTGTTTGCTGCAGTGCTGCCGAGCAACAAAGTAGAGCCCAGACTGGTATTTAAGAGTAAAGACAAAATCTGCTAACGGAGAATCGGCTGCTGTTCATCTTATCCGTAAATATGAACACGTTTCAACAAAGGCCATAAATATTTGCTAATCAAGAGTTAGGATGAAACATTTATATAAACTTTGGCATATTTGACACCCAAACAAAAGGGTTCATTAGTAAAGAAAACAGTAACATCGGGCTATGAATTTCAAACAGTGAACTCCAACAAGATGAATCTGCCTATGGTGCATCTGTCCGACTCCGTGCTCACTTTACCGGCGCGTGGACTGTGGCCCTGTTCACGCCTGGCGTCGACGCGTGTCCCGGGTGATCCGATCAGCTCTGGGTAGGTCAGTTCCCGCCCGGCATCAGAGCGCATCCCTGCAGTTGTCTCAAGCGACCCCTGGCGCTCAGGTCTCACCTCCCTAAACCTCCATCTCCTCCTGGGGGGGGATCCTGAGATGTTCCCAGGCCACATGGGATAGATAATCCCTTCTGTGGTGACTTGGCTGGAGAACCTCCACAGGTAGATGTCAAGGCGGGATCCCGATCTGACGCCCGAACCACCTCAGACGGCTCCTTTTTATCGCGAAAGAGCTCAAGGCTTTTCCCGCCAGATGCTCAAGTTCGACGTGGCCCGGAGCGAGACCCCAAGCCCCACCCCCCCCGTGCTCACTCTTGGCGCCGGTGTGGCCCATAGCAGTAAACGCCAGGCCGACTCCCCAACAACAAAAAAAAAATCACACGAGTACAAGTTTGAATCCATGTGCGCCGACCTTCACGACACACTGGGAAAACAATGGGATTTTGGCGTCGATGGCGGGTTAGAAGATACGATGCCGATAATTTCGCCGTGCTCTACTCTCCGAAAGTGGAGCACGGCGGATGTCAGGAATGTACAAATGGCAGGACCGCCTCCATAGCCTGTGTCCACGTAACACTGTCGAAATAATCAATTACTCCGTTAACTTTTATCAAAGTAATAGCGTGACTGTTTAAATTCCAATGATGTCCTCAGCTTCCAGCCATTAACCGTTTTGTGTAAACTATTTGTTCTCGTGCATCTGCTGACCATAAGTGAGAGTTGGAGGATTAGAACCGAAGGCTTTTCCATGAACTCAGCTCCCTCTTTGCCGCAACAGACATCGTCTGCATTGCTTCAGGCGCGGCACCGGTCTGCCCGTCAATGTCACGCGCCATCTTACCGCCGCCGAGACCCCAAGGTACTTGAACTCACCGACTGATTGCTGAGACACTGTTTTCCAAAACACCGCTGAGAAAGCCATCCAGAAATTCAGGATTGAATTTGCTAAATTGCCTCTCGGTGCACAACAAAGTAATTTGGGCCTTCATGTTTTAAATTATGAATCGGTTTTCCGCGGTGTGTTCGAGACCCCTTTCAGAAGCCTGGACGCTGCTGCAGTTCCTCAGTGCCATTTTTTCTGACCAGCTCTGGCGGGATCTGCCCGTCACGTAGCCAGGCGACCTCAGGCAAGGGCACCTACTGGTCGCCGCCGCCGCCAGCGGAGGAACCAGGTGTCGACTGAATCACCTCTACCTGAATGTCTGTGCTTCATCTCAGTGGATGCTGCAGATGCCTGTGAACTGATCTAAAGAAGAACATCTGGCAAGAAAAGGCCATTATTCTAGGTTGTAACACTCAATACCGTGACTGGAACATTTATATAAAGTCTGTGGGCTCGGCTCTTAGAAGTGACTTCACTTATTAGTTGCGCGTAAATTTTGTTTTGTTTATGTTTCTGTTTAGCAACAGCGCAGTGATCTGAACCCAAAAAAATAAGATATGACTTTTACACTTTGAACCATAAGACAAGTTCATGTTGTTTTGTAAACTGCCAGCTAAAAAAAGTTCAATCAAATTAAAAAAAGAAAAAACAAGTGTGATGGCGCAGTTTGGGTTTACGACCTACATGTAACGTTGCATTACCTTGTCCCATCAAACCCAGGCCATTACCAGAAGAACAAGAATCAATCTGTGAACTATTTATGAAGCGGCTGACCTTCCCCCTCCTGATTAACAATGTTTGTGCCACGAGCAGAGTGGCAGCGACCTCCTCGCCCCACGCAATTAACCGGTGCCTACTCCCGGTCCACTCCGCCGTGCCAGGCATCAAAACAACCTGAAATCACGGCGATTAACTCGCTCGATCTCGCCGTGCTCACCGGCCGCCGGAAGGCTGCCATCACACCTGCTTCCCCGGGCAGCTTTTCAGTGGCAGAGTCATCAGGGCTGAGCGCGGTTCCAGAAAAGCGCGAGTCAAGGCTCGGCGTTGGTGTGAGCCAGCGGTTCCTCGCTTGTGAGTCGTCACTCAGCTGCCTTTGGCCGATGTTTTTATCATGGGAGAGCTAAAATAAATGCAGAATCAGAATAATCTTAATGTGGTAATCAGAGATTCTCTGGTCTTGGTTAGGGATTATTTTTTTGGTGCCAAGTCTTTGCTGTGGTGTTTTTTCAGCTGTACCTCACAGACTGCTTTTATTTAGGGTTTTCTCTCCTGCATTTATCAGTGACCGGGAAACATAATCCGCATCAATTTCTCCCAAGAGTTTTTTCTCTGGCAGAGACTGACTCAAAATTGACCCACTGTTTGGAACACAACTGCATCTCCATGACTGATACAGCCTCCATTGTTTGTGGGGAGAGTAAATGACTCTATTGGTCAGGAAATTGACATATTCTTTTTGGGAAATGTTGGGAAATGAGCTTTTATAAATAAATACTCCAAGATTCTGGCAATCTGTTTGTTTGCTCTGATACCTGGAGTGTGCAGATCAATATTAATTTCATTTTCGTGAATTCAGCAGAGAGTCGGGCGCATGATTTGTTTGGCATAACTTAGCATAGACCGGAGGGAGGGAAATAGTTAGTACCCAAAAGAGGAAACGTACAGCTTCCAACAGATCTAACACTGAGTGTTAAATTTAATCTCTCAGCGGGCAAACACTACTTTGTTTTCTTTGTCACACTGTCATCTCAAGTACTGTTTTCTACACTTTTTACGGAGCTTTCGATGTTTTTTCTTTGTGCTCGGCTTGTTTTTTTTGGTTGTTTTTTTTTTGTTTTTTTTCTGCGAGTTTGCTCACACCAGTCACCAACACATCAACGAACCACGTGGGTGTTGGTCAAAAAATGTGAAAAAGCGACTTGACAACGATGCCAGGACGCTGCATGCAGTCACTCTACCTTGCTGTCGTTTAGTGCCAATTATAACTTTTTGTTAAACTTTTTGTTTTAGCTGCCGTGTCTCTTTGGAAGAAGACTGGAACTAGCCTGGCGACGTCCAAAGTTCAAAATCACACCCACACTTAGTTAATCAAAAAACTTAATTTTTACATTTCTACTTGCGTACAGATTTTCTTTTTAAAGCGAGACACTGGCTCAGTCCAAATCTTTGGTCCAAATCTTTGGACTGAGCCAGACTAGCTTCTTCCTCCTGCTTCCTCTCTTTATGCTAAGCTAAGCTAATCACCTCCTGGTGGCGACTCTATACTCAATGCACAGGCGTGAGGTTGGTATCAATCTTCTCACCTAATCCTCACCAATGAGTTCAGTAATTCCAAAATGTCAAAACTACGCCTCTGGATGACATGTAAACAAGGCTGACAGCAAAGATGGCTATTTTTCTTGTGGCTAAGCTAGGCTAAAAACAACCCCTTGACTCTGGTTTGTGTTGAACGGTGCGGAAAAGGATACGGCGCATATACTGATCAGTCAAGCAGTTGGCTCGACCACAGCAAACAACAAAAGGGCAGCGAGCTATTTTTAAAACACGACGGCTAGCTAGCTTGTTTAGCGAGTGCATGGTTCCCGACTGAGCATGACGCCCACTCGTAACACTTTCAGTGCACATATGCTCGACACACCGATGTTAATGCACAATGTTTATACACGGCACCGAGCTCGGACACTCACATGGTGCGAGTCTCTCATGAGGTGGCGACGTTTCACGATTAGCGCCGGCGCTCATCTGCTACGAGGGAGCGAGCCCGAGCCAATAAACACATGGATTCAGCCGTAATAGTATACAACTGTGTTGCACTAGCGTGATAGAGAAATGCCAAAAGAAAAATAAAAACACTAAAAGGCATGAACTGTTTTCAATCAACATAAATGAAGCTTGATTTACTTGCACTAAATTCCCTTTGAGGAGGCCAGAACTCTTATTAATATGGTAACAAGCCTATTATTTATTTATTTATTTTTTTTGGCCAACTTGTAATACAGTGCCACTTTAATCCTTCCAACATTAAGGACTTTTACAAATAAGAGCTCACACCTGCAGAAGTGTGACGTAAATGAGTAACGAGCAGCGGGAACAACGACTGTTCTGTCTCTATCCGTCCACTTATTACAGAGCCTGGTTGGCGAGGCCATCCCATGCTAAGTCATGCATGTATTTGCCCTTGTGTTGGGGTGAAGCCATCTACCACGGTATCATTAAAGAGCCATTTGCCGTTGGAAGGGCAGGTGATTAAAGTGTACTTTGGCTGGCCTAGGACGCCCTGAGCTCTGGGACGCCTCCAGTAATCCATATCCCCAGTCAGTGTGACCTAAACTGGCTCTGCAGGGCCCAGTTAAGAACTCAATCCCCTCTCATTAATGGAGGTAATGACTGTGATCAATCTAAAGTTGGTATGGACGACCGGAGGCCCGACAAAGTAGGAGGAGGAAGACGAAGAAAGAGATAAAGAGACCGAGGGCAGGTAGACGAAAGGAAAGGATCGGAAAAACAAGGACAAAGGCGGATGGATGCGGGAGAAAGAGATGGCGAAAAGTTAAATGAAAGTTAAACTGGAACAGTAAACAAACACCGAGCCAAAACAACAACGGATAATCCACTGTATGAAATAAGGAGAAAGACAGACAGAGAGGAAGAGGGGGAGAGCAGAGGGGAGGCGGGCGAGGGACGCCAGAAGGTGAGAGGAGACAGAAGGGAGTGAGCAACAGAGTGAGCAAAGTGAGACGATATTATGACCAGAGAGTGGGGAAGAGAGGGTGAAGGAGAAAGAGTGAGGGGGAGGAGGAGGAGGGGGTGGGGAGAGACGAGGAGACCCCCAGGCAGGTTCGAGCTCGGCCTCCTGGACTCCCCCCCGCTTTCCCCTCCGCCTCCCTCCCTCCCCCCCCCTGCGCCCTGCCCTCGCCCTCGCCGCCTGCGCCCTCCCCCCCCCCTCGCCTCCGCCCCCCCCCCCCTCGCTCCGCGCTCGCCCGCCCCCCCCCCCCCCCCCCGCCGCCGCCCCGCCCCCGCCCCCCCGCGCGCCCCTCTCCCGCCCCCCCCGCTTGCTGCCTCAGTCTCTACCCCCCGCCCACCTCAGCCTCTACCCCCCCCCCCCCCCGAGATTTGCTTTGGCGATAGAGGAGAAACGCGGCTCTTGAAATCCTTCCACTCTACTCAGGCTTCCAGGCAATCACGAGGCTCCCCAGAGATCTGATTACCTTTCTCAGTGAAGCCGGATTAAACTCTTTAATTAAAATGATTGGGCCTTATTATATGCTGTCACAACTTAAAGGACAGAAATCCCTCATGGCTCTTGAGCTCTGTCAAATTTCATTGGACGTTCAGGATTTTTTTTTTTTTTTTTGCATCCCTCTTGTCAGTATTCAAAGCGAGTGAATGAGAAAAGAGTCACGGTCGAATATTCCTGGAGAGAAAGATTGATAAGGTGAAAAATTTGCATTGACAAATAAGTGCGCGACGGCGCCCGCCATCATTTTTTTTTTCCCTTTTCTTTTTTTTTTTTTGTCGAAGGGGGGAAAAGAAAAAAGGCGGCATTATCTCAGACATTTAGCAGCAGCGGGAGCCATTGATTTGAATTTGCGCTGATTTATCTCCTTCCAGTTTCATCCGAAAGCAAATGATCCACACCTAATTTCTGTTGGGGAAGTTTCTGCCTGGGCACGAAGAACAAAAAAAAAAAAAAATCCCCCAACAGATGAGAACATTGGCGGCGGCGCAGGTCCGGAGCCGATCTAATCGCACCATCGTCGGGGTTATGCCGCCTTCGCCGCCGTCCGCCCGCGAGGGGCCTCGGCGCAGAGACCAAGGCACATGAGCAGTTCTTTTGTTGTTGTTGTTGTTGTTGTTGTTTTTGTTTTGTTTTCGGGTGGGGTGGCGGAGGGCCACCGACGGGGGACTGAGGAAGGGGATTGTGGGTGAAAAAATAAATGAATAAATAAATAAATCCTGCCGCCGCCCTGCAGGCTGCTGCATTGTGCGGCTTCTGTCAGCGCTGGCATGGCTCCCCTGACAATCTGCTCTTTAATAGCTAATATCAGGGTACATTTCCTCAGCCACTGGACTGGAACTGAGAGATGGCAGGCTCTGCTCTGGGCCTCTCTCTCTCTCTCTCTCTCTCTCTCTCTCTCTCTCTCTCTGTCCCCCTCCCTCTTCGCCCTTCCTCGCTCTACCCCTGCTCGACCCCGGCGCTGACGTAGGGACAGAAACACGCCCGAGTCATCCCGCTAATCCATATTTACTCGGCTGTGTCCAGCTGTTCGGCCGTCTCGGACCACACACACACACACACACGCACACACACACACGTGTGTTTTTTTATGACGTCCGCAAGGTGACCACGCGCCGCGTGACTCGTTATCCCTGGACGACACGCTTACGTTCGTTTGCATCAGCTCACATCGCACCGGGCTTATTATCAAATTCAATAATTCACACTCATTTTTTTCTTCATCAGTGCAGCAGTTTGCTTTTCGCTCACATCTCTTGATTTTCCTAAGATGATATACAAAAAAAAAAAAAGTTTTTTACTATGTAACATAAAATATCTTCCACTGATATAAATATACGCTGTAACCTTCGTCAATTTCGAGTTAATTCAACTATAAATTTCTAATTTTCTACCTTCAGACCCCCTCAGAAATGTTCGACTTTGGTTCTTGAGGCGTTTCAGCCGTAATGACTGAGGGGAGTTCGTTCAAGTCGCGAACTTAATGTCGCACACCAGAGTCTGGCGAACGCCACGGCATGGGGAAAAAAAAAAAGAAAAAGAAAGGGGCCTTTGTTGCTCCGGCGGGAGCTTCGTGATGTTTTGACAGGGAAGAAAAATGGCTGGTATAAATAAGAAATATAACTCAGGTTCTGCTGCATCAATTTTGGACTCTCTCAAGCTCCTAAAGAAATGCGATTTGCATATTAGGAAACTTCCCAGCATGCAGTGTTTGAGAGTTAAAACTCCCCAGAGACCCCCCCAACCCCCCAACCCCCCCAGACCCGGTTTCACACCCTTAACACTCATGTAGTGACTCTGAATTAATAAGTCCTGTTAAACAATCGCGAGGATGACGACGCCGGCACCTTACGCACTTCTGCTTTTTTATTTTAAATGGCGTTAAACTGTTTATAGCTTCGAAACCCTTCAGAGCTCGCGGACGCCTACGGGTCCCCGTCACGGACACAACACGGACCGACGCCGGTCCGGCGCCTCCTAATGTCACCACTCGATTACGGCGACGCAGTCAGAACCTGCATCGTAAGAACGAAATCCACATCATCTCTCTTCCGACGTGTCTCCGTGCTACGACTTGAGTCCAAAACGGCCCCGAGAGTTACCACCGCGCTGGAAATGTGCCTAAACGTTATGTCGGCCGTGAGAAATCGCCACACAGCCGCGATTATTATCTGACATATTAAGTCCCATTATAGTATCATCGAGTCATCTCCTCTATTATCGGCCCCAATTGACCCCGTCTCTTGTGGGTGGTCGGCTCCGATTACGACGCTTGTTCACTACGCCGGCACATATACACGGCTTAGGGAGGCGACCATCCTGTCGATACAAACCCGCGCGAGGGTGCGTTTAGATCCGCCTTTTTCTTTATGGCTGCCGGGGGACGCCGGTTGGTTTATTCCGCTCCCGGGATCGCGCAGACGCGGGCGACAATAAGCGGGATTGGTCAGATCGTGCGTTGATCCTTTGAATCTGTCCGCGGAGGCTTCGTTTCGGATGCGGAGGTTACCACGCGGGAGGGGAACTATTTGAAATTCCGCTCCCCGTGTCCCTGTCGTCGTTTGTTCAGTTTTCACACACATGGCCTGGTTCAATCAGTGGAATTTATTTTTCTCCTAAATGAGCAGCCCAGTTGTACGTGGGTGGGTTTTTTGCTGTTTTTTCGGGTTTTTTGTTGTTTTTTCGGGGTTTTCTGTTGTTTTTTCTGGGGTTTTTTGTTTGTTTGGGGGTTTTTTTGTACGAGACGAGATAGCCGAAGGTTGCAGGTAAGATGCCATCTGCTTTCTGCTGTCATCTCTAAATATTATAATTTCTGTGTCAAAAATCACATCAAAAAAATTCCCAGTGCCGCTTCACCAAAGAGATTCGAGACTTTCAAACTAGGTTTTACATGAATATATTCAAGAATGAAAATTTATTTATTAATGCAGGTAAAAAATATGGATTTATCACACATGACCCTCTGAGCACCGGTGCCTTCTGAACGTTAAAAATGAATGATGCATTCAGTTGTATTTCTGAAACAATAATGAGCGATCGCGTCGTGTGCTTCCCGGCGTGGGGGTGTTGTGCTCCGTGGATACCAGGGCCACGGGGAGCCGGCTCCGCGGAGGCATGGCCCCGCCCTCCCCGTCGCCTCTACCTACCCTCACCGCGCCCCCCCCCCTCGGACTCCGCTTTTCATCAGAGCAGGTCGTTGTTTTTGCCGCCGCCAGATACTCCGGCCGCGTAGGGCGACGCCGCGTTCGCTGCATCTCAGCGATTAATTCTTCTGACATCTGAGCACATTAATATTCATCAACCAGGGCCGCTTGTGACAAACCTCCGCCCCCGCACACTCCGGGTCTGACAGTGAGACGGTGTAGAAATGTGTGTGTGTGTTTTCTTTTTTAAGGGCACTGAAAATGATTAATAGCCATTTGTGTGTTTGGTTATGACAGCTTGTTTTTTGTTGTTGTTGTTGTTTTTAAGGCGTTTGAGTCCTCTGCCTGTGAACGCCGTGTTTACGGTTTGAGTGGCGTTCATCACATGTGCATCGCCGGCGGAGTTTCGGCGGGGGAGGGGATGTCGGCGTCTGAATCCCTCCTCTGCCGTTCAGCCTTCTGGAGAAGAACGGCCACAAACGTCAGCGCAGGCCCCACGTGGACGCCAACGCCTCCGAGTCAAAGCCGAACACCTGCACTTTGAACCCCTCACCGCCCACTTCACCCCCCCCCAAGTAGCTTTAAGGTTGGAAAACCCATCTTATCCCTCGTCACCGGCGGTGAGATTTATTATTCGGTGCGACGTGCGCTCAAGGCGGCGTACAGATCTCACCTCGTTTCACCCCGACATGTTCGGTATCTTTGGAAAACCCCGGGATCCCCTCCAGGGACCTGGTTTGTGTTTTTGTTCGAGTTCTCGCCGAACGACATCGAAGAGTCGTCTTTTTCTTTTTCTTTTTTCTTTTTCTTTTCCAATCCGCCGTGCTGGGGAACAGACGCAGCAGCTGTCGTGTCACCGTCTGACTGCTGTTATTCAGCCTTTCTGATGCGAGATGCACTATTAAAGAAAAACAAACCCAAACTTGTTCTGACGTATCCTTTCTATTTTTTTTTCATTCGCTGTCCTTGTTCTGCGCAAATATGTAAATTCCAAAGATGATCTAAAGTAAACATGAGGCTTCGACGATAGCAGATATCTTCCAAAGCTCCCGTCTCCTCACTACGACAGATTTCCAGTTTTCGTGTTGCTATCCCGCCGCTTTGGTCTGCAGCTTTGGAAAATTCCCACTTCCGTTAACTCAGACTAATGAAGCCCCGTATTACCTGCAGATTAAGTTTGGAATAATTATTTATTCCATTTTATTTTTTTCACAGAACGAGGACCGGGTGACCTGGTTCCCCGTCGTTTAAATCGGAATCAGCAGGAGCGACGATTGCAGAATGCAGAAACCGTTCCAGCGTACATACGGGAACCTGACTAGCGCTTTAAAGGTGCTACGTGACTTGGGGTTTTTTTTTTGCTATCGCTACATAGCCAGCATTAGCATCAATGACTGTTCATTTGTGAGTCTAGCAACACCACTGTTAACTAGCATGCTAACCAGCTAGCCCCGCCCCACCTCCCATTACCACTTCGGGGTAGCGAGTGTCTGTAGCCTCTTCATCCTCCGGCGTGAGAGGACGAAGAGGCAGCGCCGCTCACCGGCTGTATTTTAGCTTCTCGTCTTGTAAGCGCGACAATGGCCGACGCTGTTGGCGAGTGAACAGCTGGTGATGCTAAAATGGGCTCCGTAAACTTACACATACTGTAGCACCTTTATTACCGACTTGAACTTATTCTTTACCGAGCAAGAAAAATACACTGTTTACGGGGCAGATCGTCTTTAGTACAGTAAGAAAAAAAAACAAATAAAAAATCAAATAAAACAAAAAAAAAAATCTGAGAAAAGCTTTTCACCAAATGAGCTCTGTGTTAGTCAACAACCTCTTCAGTACATATATACACACACACACATATAGACACTTTCAAGACATTACGAAACTATATGAATAATCTAAAGCAAAAATATAAACTGGCCATGAAATTTTGGAACAATCCGAAATAGTTAATAGTTAATAGATAATGACCCGAAATAAAAACTGGGGTCATACAGCATTTTTCAATCCCGCTTCTCTTCACAACAACTGGATTTTATTTCTCTTCAGCCGTTTTTATTTCAATATGTCCCTTTTTAAAGTCTGTTTATGTTCCACAACATAATTCTTCCTCAGTCATCATTTTTCTTCATAAGGACACATTTCATCATGACATTTCTCCAACGGGGGCAGAGCCAGTTATGTGACTGGCCGTCGCTTTGGTTTGAGTAAGCAGACGGCCAATCACGAAACATTGGCTCTGCCCCGTTCGTCCTCACCGAGAGGCTTTGCGATGACAAGTGGTATAATAAACAGTAATTGGGAAAAAACGGAGTTGCAAAATAGAAAGCAGACTTTTGGAAAAAAAAAAAAAAAAAAAAAGGATATTTGGAGCGTAAAACTGCTGGAATGAAATAAAAATGACCTGCAATAAACTGTTATTGTGAAAAGAAGCGGGATGAAATATTCTTTCATGATGATGAAATGAATTTCAAACATTAATTTTTTTATTTCTTTTTCCCGCCAAGTAATTTAGTTTTGTAAATATTTATTGTGTGATCTTTTATACGTTCACCTAATATTGAACGCTCCGGGTCTCCATATCTGGCTTGGTCATAGTGGATGTGTTAACGATTATCATCTGAAAAGTGACACTCGTGGCATTAAAACAGCGACGCGCGGAGCAGCAGCGGCTGAGCTTGTGAAAACGGGCTCACTGCATTCAGCACGTAAGAAAAGCGAAAGAGATGCTATAGGTTTCTCCAACTATGGATGCTGGTTACTAGTCTTTTAGTATTTGGCACATGTTTCCATTAGGAGCATAAATCTGCGGCTGATATTTCGGGTCCTATTCCATTCACGCACTATTTGGGACGTCCTGCCCTTCAAAGTGCCAAGTTACGAATTAGCTGGGGTTGAACGGTGAATGTCGACAAAATGCAGCGCAGATGAGCTTGAGGAGGCGGCTTCGGTGCAACTCGATCCAGCCGACGGTTCAGACATTTGAGCAGTGGCTTAGTAACTCGGTGGGATGCGGGACAGACTGTTGCCAAGGGTAAAGCTCTTAATGTAACACTAAGCCTAATATATGACCTGCGTGAGTTGATTTATATACATTTAAATACTTGCTAATACTGTTTTCTCGCCGATTAAAAAAAAGAAAGAAAGAAAGAAAAGTCGGGGATTGTTTTTCACATAGTGAACCGAACCTGGACATCGCCTCTAAAACATGATTTAAATACCTGCATCTCAACCCCTTGTAAGTCTTTTTATTTTTTCCACGTCGAACGACGTTTAAACCTCGAGTCCAGAAAGGTCAGGTTCCTTGAAAATGGGTCGCAGGCCACGACGTGCTACGAGGACGAGCTCCAGATACTAGAGGAACAGTGGAAAAAATTAATCCCAGAGCGCAACGGTTGAATGTGTTTCATAAATTTAGAAAAAAAAAGAAATTATAATGTTACGGTTAAAAGGGGAAGACTTTCATTGGGCCAATTTCATGACATAACAATGGGCAGCTTCAAGGAATATTACAGTGAAGGAGACGGGGAGCGCGGGGCGTCCTCGGAGACGTTGTCCTCCGCAGAACGAGTATGAGACACAGCAGGCGAAAAACATTAAAATACCCTGCATCTGGTTCCTGTCTGTGCTGGAAGTTGCGGTTTTCTTTCTTTGTTTTCTTGGTTTGTTTTTTTTTTTTTTTGTTTGTGGAATTACTCGGAGTCAGCAAAAAAAAGCAATAAGTAAAATAAAAAACGCAATCAAAGAATTGGATAATGCAAAGACGAATTCAACAAGGGAGAAGCGAGGCTTGGAGCACATGGTTATTATGTATCTAATGGCAGTTTGCCAGAAAGCTCTTTCCAGCTAAAGGTTTTTGTCACTGCTCTAAAACGGCCACTCGAAGGAGCGGTTGAAAAAAAAAGCTATAGCCTCCACCTGGATCTATCACGCCCCCGCCGCCACCGCCGCCACCGCCGGCACCGTCGCCCCCGTCGCCCCCGTCGCCCCCGTCGCCACCGTCCAAGGCTCTGCCACCTCTGCCCCCCCCCGGCGCCAGCACAGGGCCGGTACGATCAACGGCGAGTCCATCCGACTCCCAGAGCGATCTCGTGTCCCGTGCAACGCGTCTAACACGCAGGGGCGGTGGATTTTTATTTTTTTTTCCGTCTCCAACATTCCCACCAAACATGAGGGGAAACGGCATGGAACGCGTGTTGAGGTCCCTGCATGCGAGCGGGTTGAACACAAACCTTTCCTGTCGGCGCTGCCGGGGGCCAGCGAGGCGTTGACGCCCTTGGCGATCTCCGGATTGGCGGTCTCCCTGGTGACCGCTGAGCCCTTGAGCTTGCTCTTCGGAGCGTCCAGGGCTTTTAGCTTCTTGGCGTGCTTGGTCCCCTTGTAGTGGGCCAGGGCCTGGCTCTGTGAGGAGAACAAATAACAGGCTCGGTTTCGTGCTGGAAAAGCGGCCGGACGCTGGGGCCAGGACGAAATGAAATATGAAAACTAAAGGAGCACAAATGGAGTCAATGAAGCTGACAACACATCATTAGAAGGGGTCAGTTTCTATGTCTTGCAGACCAGCAAACAGTGTTAATATTTTAGTTTTTAGAAAAAAAACAAAGAAAAATACAACTGTTATAAGGTGATTAATATTCCCAAGTAACTTTGTTTCCTAAGTGATTAAAGTGTTCTACTTTTTGGATTTATTGATAAAAAAAAACCTGCTCTTGAACCAGGTTTTTTTTTTTCTGGGGCTTTTCCAACAGTCTCTGTGTTCGAGAATGAATTTTGGAATGTGATATAATTTATTCTTCTACAACAACAAGCTACTTTAGGAAGCCGAGATGTTTAATCATTTTTAATGGAAAGAGTTTAAAGAGTTTAGCCGTATTAGTCGCTCATTTCCATTTACTCCAGGTTCCGGCCGCTGAATTGCTGATGAGATTTCAAATTATAAAAGAAGAGTAATGAAATGACCATTCGCGCTGAATATGTAGCTCATTTCTTTAATAAGAACACCTGGACCTGCGTGATCGGGATATTTGTGTGACCCCCCCCCCGTGATGGTTAATCTACGTAGTGGCCGTCGGGCTTGAAAGTCCGAGCACGTAGCGCTGTCAAGATTCACCTTCACAGCGGATTCATCCGGACACGCAGGAGTGGGACATAGGCGAGGACCTAGAGCTGTCCTTGTTTACCCCCCCCCCCCTTGCATAGCTTGCCTGTGGCAAGAACGAGGGTATCGGGAGGGATGCGATTGCCCCCTGGAACGAGGTAAACGTGCCCGACGACGCCTGTGAGCATCTTTATTTAAGGGCCGTGCTTGGGATGTTCGCTTCGGACGCCATCCCCAGGTTGTATCTCTGCACTGCAATATGAGCATAAAGCGTCGCTCCCGTTTCCATTGTGTGAGCGGAGGTCGGATTGTTTTTAATTGCAAGAATCCTACAACGAAGCTCGGATAGCTCGGATTTTGCTTTCGCTTCAAGTTGATCTAATTTACATGATAGGGATTGCGAAATTTGGATAATTACCTGAGAAGCAGCGTGAGAGCGTTTGACAAGTTAATAGGATGAGGCCTGTAAAGAGTTTTTGGTTCCTTTAGAGGGATGACACTGCCAGAAATTCATAGTTAAATCATTTCTGTAGGCAAAGGTTGTGAAATTGTTGAATCGCCTTGAATGTTTTACCTTCTTCCCAGGGACCGATTTTGCTCCGGGCGTCGCTTTTTCAAATAGGCCGCACGTCTTTTTATTTCCCCGTAACGAAACCCGTCCGCTTTGACCCGCATTCATCACTCCGCATGCACGAAAAACATAACTCATCTTTGCCGTGAGACGCAGGTGATATGGATGTGTGTTTAATGTGACCACAGCCATAATTCATCTTGCATTAGAGCAATGAAGTGGAGGAATTGCCTGAACTCCGGGTCTGACACAGGCGTGATTAAAACTGGGAAGGAAACCATTTGTTTTCCTTCCAGGTGCTCTTCGGGGTGTGTGTGTGTGTGTGTGTGTGTGTGTGTGGGGGGGGGGGCATCAAACAAACCAGATTTGGACGGGGTTGGGGTTTTTTGGGGGGGGGTAGAAAGGCTGTCTAAAAAAAACAGAAAGGTCACGGTTTGATTCC
This sequence comes from Istiophorus platypterus, assembly GCA_016859345.1. Classification (NCBI taxonomy): domain Eukaryota; kingdom Metazoa; phylum Chordata; class Actinopteri; order Istiophoriformes; family Istiophoridae; genus Istiophorus; species Istiophorus platypterus. Next base: position 4,713,286 of record CM029126.1, on the reverse strand, counting down.
CGGTGTATCCATCAACGGACGTGAACGGGACGACCCCTTTGGGCGCCATAAGTAAACTATTAGGCTGTCAGCTAAATGCCGAAAACGTAAGCTTTCCTTGGCCCCGTCTTTGAGTCGAAAAAATATAGAAATAAAAAAAAGAAATCGATTTACTTCTCTTCTCCTCCGGAGCGAACACGTTTGAGTTTATGGAAGACTGTACATACAGAACACTGAGGCCATTTCCCCTTCGGTTATGTGTCCGTGGGTCTCTCCTCTCCAACACAAACTCCGCTAAACGTTTCGCCTTCGAATTAAGCCCCAAAAGTCACTTTTTCCAAGGGAGTCACGACATTTCCGTACCACTCGATTAATGCGGACGCACCAGCTGGAAAGTCTGCGGCAAAACGGCCTCGACGCTCAAAGGGGGGCGAGTTGGACGGCCGTCGTCCTCCGCCCTCCCGGGGCCCCGCTAATCAATTTTCCGTGTTAAGAGCGGATTGAACGCCCATGTGCATTGTGGGACGTGTCGCTCTCGATGTGAAAAAAAAAAAGAAAAAGAAAATAACCCACCAGAAGATTTACCATAAACTCCTCGGTTCCACTCAGCCCTCGACTTAAAAAGGCTCGGCGACGCCCAAGAGCGGAACCATGAAACGAGTCCGATGCCTTCGGAAAACGCTCGGACTCACGGGGCCTGTTGGTGACCTGCTGTAGCTGGCGAGCTAACTGCTAACTCAAGGCAAGTCACAGTAGCTCCCGAAGATCGTCTACTGTTCTGTTCACACTTCTCCTTAATACGTCCATGTTACTACTACCTGGCTTTTATTTTGTAAACAAAAAAAGTTTCTACAGATGGAAAAATAAAGCCTTCCAAGCTAACGAGCTCAAAACAAAATCGATGCAATCGATGCAGCTTTAAGTGTTGATGAACTTATCATTTAATTAGCACTTCAATAAAATCAGTTTAATGAGCTGATAAATAGTGAATAGACCAGTTTTAAGTTGTAGAGGAGAAATTCTTATCACGTCGGGACCTTGAAAAGGTGTTTTCAATAAGGACCTTTCAGTTGCAGTTAGGATTAGAAAAGAAACCAGGGAAATTGCCTAGATTACCCCCTTTAAATATCCACTTTTATTTATGCCCATATCAACAGTCAGAGTCCGGCAAAGTTCACAATTGAGGAGGAAAGTCGAGCTAAGAAAATCAGGCCCCTCTGGGAAACTAAAAACAAAAGGCAAAAGCAAATTAATTAGTGAAATCATATGAAGTATCCTTAAACATGTGGGTTCATATTCTCTTGGAAATTCTGCTCCTGCCAAATTTTAATTCGTTTGACATGTTTTACAGATTCGTACAATTGGGCCATTAATAGTTTCTGTTAATGCCCCCCCCCCATAATGGAGTAATATCATTTCCATGTTCGACCTCATGTTCAAAATAACCGCTATGCGGATAAAAGCTCATTGAATTAGAGCCACTAAATACTGTATGTAGTGAGGTTACCTTTTGTGGTTTGAGTCAATCGTCAAAAGGCTGTGGGCAGATGGCGGGGGGGGGGGGCAGAAAACAAGATTAAACTCAAAATGTTCACCACAAATGAACGAAAGCTTTATCCAGAAATCTGGTAAGTCTAAAGGGAAAGGAGAAAAAAATATCTGAAAAATCACATGTTTGAAAATTGAATTAAAACTTCAAACCAGCTGGGTTGTTTTGCGTGTGTGTGTGTGTGTGTGTGTGTGTGTGTGTGTGCGTGTGCGCTGGACACAGAGGACGACTCTTAAGGTACCGAGACAACGGCGACGACTGTCTTTCAGGAACATAATGTTCTGGTTTTTATAATTCACTTAACTCAATTTAATTTGAATGAGACCGTGACCCGTTCCTTCCATAAACAGCAGTGCGCTGCAGACGCCCGGCCTCTTGCTCGGAAACGGACCGGAGGCTCCGCACGGAGGAAGGTTTACAGGCCTTCACGGCCGCCGGCGTTCGCAGTTACTCGCATTCAGTGGATCCTGAGCTCGCAAGGCGTTTAACGACTGTTAATTCATTAGATGTTCAAATTGTGATTATGTCCCAAGGCCCAACATTGATTAAATGGAGGGTAAACCAGCTTAAAACATTTTTATTTATGCAATTGTTTCCTCTTTATATTTTTCTAATAATAATGATAATTTTTTTGTCTTTTTATATCTGTAAATTTAATCCGCTTTTTTTTTTTTCCGGGAACTGGAGTCACATTTATTCGTAGTACTGAGTTCATGCACCATTTTTAGCAAGTCTTAAATATTTATGAGCCAGATTCACAGAGTGTATACTGAGCTGTGTGAACAACAGTAAACCCGACAATAGAAAGGACGCAGGTTGTGTGAGGACAAGGGAAACAGAGAATATAAGTTAAAGTCAAAAGTAAAGCAGATTCAAAAGGGCTTTTCACATCTTATTGAGCTGGAGGTTGATCCAGCTGTTACTACGTCATCACTCTTACACATGTGCAAAAAAAAAAAACCCCAACCACGCACATTCTGGTTCAAGACCCAGCCAAGTCAATCTCAGTTCAGGCGGGGGGGGGGGGGGGGGGGGTCAATAACATTGGAAGGAGCCCCCCACACACACACACACACACACACACACACACACCCCACTCTGATTCACATGCAGTGGAGCTGATGTCTCAACCCAGTGGACACGCACACATTTTAAAAATACATGTCCCCGTGGCACCAGGCCGCAGCCGACAACCGGTCAGTGCCGACGTTCACATTTTCCCTCAATAAAGCTGCATCAAAAACTAATGATCCCTGCACAGTTTGTTGCTGTCGGGTTGTTTAAGAATCAAAGAAAACAAACCCAAAACATTTAATTCCGGGTCTAAGAATAAATGTCTCATGGAAACGAGACATTAAAAAACAAAAATAAATAAAACATCTCCAGTACAACTTATTGTCCTGTGCTCAAAATCCTACTCCTTCTGAAGAGTATTCGTTTTGCAGGATTAGGACACAATGAGAGATGTATTCTTATGTATTATATCTTTAAATTGTCAGATCAGACGTATTAATGCGGAATTCATTTACTGTGTTAGTGAGCTGGGGTGTAGCCAGAATTGACTAAGAGCTGTGCCTCTCCAACAGCTCCTCTCCAGCTCCTCTCCAGCTCCTCTCCAGCTCCTCTCCAGCTCCTCTCCAGCTCCTCTCCAGCTCCTCTCCAGCTCCTCTCCAGCTCCTCTCCAGCTCCTCTCCAGCTCCTCTCCAGCTCCTCTCCAGCTCCTCTCCAGCTCCTCTCCAGCTCCTCTCCAGCTCCTCTCCAGCTCCTCTCCAGCTCCTCTCCAGCTCCTCTCCAGCTCCTCTCCAGCTCCTCTCCAGCTCCTCTCCAGCTCCTCTCCAGCTCCTCTCCAGCTCCTCTCCAGCTCCTCTCCAGCTCCTCTCCAGCTCCTCTCCAGCTCCTCTCCAGCTCCTCTCCAGCTCCTCTCCAGCTCCTCTCCAGCTCCTCTCCAGCTCCTCTCCAGCTCCTCTCCAGCTCCTCTCCAGCTCCTCTCCAGCTCCTCTCCAGCTCCTCTCCAGCTCCTCTCCAGCTCCTCTCCAGCTCCTCTCCAGCTCCTCTCCAGCTCCTCTCCAGCTCCTCTCCAGCTCCTCTCCAGCTCCTCTCCAGCTCCTCTCCAGCTCCTCTCCAGCTCCTCTCCAGCTCCTCTCCAGCTCCTCTCCAGCTCCTCTCCAGCTCCTCTCCAGCTCCTCTCCAGCTCCTCTCCAGCTCCTCTCCAGCTCCTCTCCAGCTCCTCTCCAGCTCCTCTCCAGCTCCTCTCCAGCTCCTCTCCAGCTCCTCTCCAGCTCCTCTCCAGCTCCTCTCCAGCTCCTCTCCAGCTCCTCTCCAGCTCCTCTCCAGCTCCTCTCCAGCTCCTCTCCAGCTCCTCTCCAGCTCCTCTCCAGCTCCTCTCCAGCTCCTCTCCAGCTCCTCTCCAGCTCCTCTCCAGCTCCTCTCCAGCTCCTCTCCAGCTCCTCTCCAGCTCCTCTCCAGCTCCTCTCCAGCTCCTCTCCAGCTCCTCTCCAGCTCCTCTCCAGCTCCTCTCCAGCTCCTCTCCAGCTCCTCTCCAGCTCCTCTCCAGCTCCTCTCCAGCTCCTCTCCAGCTCCTCTCCAGCTCCTCTCCAGCTCCTCTCCAGCTCCTCTCCAGCTCCTCTCCAGCTCCTCTCCAGCTCCTCTCCAGCTCCTCTCCAGCTCCTCTCCAGCTCCTCTCCAGCTCCTCTCCAGCTCCTCTCCAGCTCCTCTCCAGCTCCTCTCCAGCTCCTCTCCAGCTCCTCTCCAGCTCCTCTCCAGCTCCTCTCCAGCTCCTCTCCAGCTCCTCTCCAGCTCCTCTCCAGCTCCTCTCCAGCTCCTCTCCAGCTCCTCTCCAGCTCCTCTCCAGCTCCTCTCCAGCTCCTCTCCAGCTCCTCTCCAGCTCCTCTCCAGCTCCTCTCCAGCTCCTCTCCAGCTCCTCTCCAGCTCCTCTCCAGCTCCTCTCCAGCTCCTCTCCAGCTCCTCTCCAGCTCCTCTCCAGCTCCTCTCCAGCTCCTCTCCAGCTCCTCTCCAGCTCCTCTCCAGCTCCTCTCCAGCTCCTCTCCAGCTCCTCTCCAGCTCCTCTCCAGCTCCTCTCCAGCTCCTCTCCAGCTCCTCTCCAGCTCCTCTCCAGCTCCTCTCCAGCTCCTCTCCAGCTCCTCTCCAGCTCCTCTCCAGCTCCTCTCCAGCTCCTCTCCAGCTCCTCTCCAGCTCCTCTCCAGCTCCTCTCCAGCTCCTCTCCAGCTCCTCTCCAGCTCCTCTCCAGCTCCTCTCCAGCTCCTCTCCAGCTCCTCTCCAGCTCCTCTCCAGCTCCTCTCCAGCTCCTCTCCAGCTCCTCTCCAGCTCCTCTCCAGCTCCTCTCCAGCTCCTCTCCAGCTCCTCTCCAGCTCCTCTCCAGCTCCTCTCCAGCTCCTCTCCAGCTCCTCTCCAGCTCCTCTCCAGCTCCTCTCCAGCTCCTCTCCAGCTCCTCTCCAGCTCCTCTCCAGCTCCTCTCCAGCTCCTCTCCAGCTCCTCTCCAGCTCCTCTCCAGCTCCTCTCCAGCTCCTCTCCAGCTCCTCTCCAGCTCCTCTCCAGCTCCTCTCCAGCTCCTCTCCAGCTCCTCTCCAGCTCCTCTCCAGCTCCTCTCCAGCTCCTCTCCAGCTCCTCTCCAGCTCCTCTCCAGCTCCTCTCCAGCTCCTCTCCAGCTCCTCTCCAGCTCCTCTCCAGCTCCTCTCCAGCTCCTCTCCAGCTCCTCTCCAGCTCCTCTCCAGCTCCTCTCCAGCTCCTCTCCAGCTCCTCTCCAGCTCCTCTCCAGCTCCTGGAGGGTCCCCCGGCAGCCCCCAGGGCCCGGTGGGAGCAGCCGCCTCACGGCCGGGGTCCTCGACACGGCCCACCCGACCACCGCTGTTATGAGGAATGTCGAGAGCAGGGGGAGGAATAACGCCGCCAGCGAGCACCTGCTCCCGCGGATCGCGCCGCAGCAGCCCAGGAGACCGAAAACCAGGGTCACGGCGCCGACGAACACCAGGAGGCGCGGGGCCGGGAGGAGCGCGTTGCCGAGCGCTCTGTTGCTCCTCACGTGCGTGGATAACCAGAGGAAAGCGATCCCGCCATCATTCTCCTCCACAGCCGAGCCGGAGCTACGGGCCGTCGTACCGCTGGGCGCCTAAATATCAGGAGGCTGTCTGGGCGGGGAGCTTTTGACCCGGCCGCCGGAAGCGGAGCACAATGGGAACCGCTGCTGTTGTTTTTTCTTTTTTTCCAAAGGATCCGATGCCGCCACCTCCGGAGGCTGGAGGCCTGGGAACCGATTTCCTTGGGATGTAAACAAAACTTTGCCTCTTTTCAACGAAATAAGCCGGAACGACGAGGAGCCACAAAGAGATAAACTTGGGAGAGGAAAGATTCCTCTCGTACAAAGAAATGAAAACATTAGGCAACTCTGTCCCGGGACAGACGACCCCTCGACTCAGTTGAACTTTTCCTCCTTGTTTTCCCACAGACACCCCAGTTGTTTAAAAAACAATGATATTAATTGCAAATATTTTTTTTATTATTATAATTATATCATCATTAATATTTATTTTCTCTTCAAAACTCAGTTCATAGACGTATCGAAGCGGGAGCTCGTCTCTTTTCTCTCTGACCTTCTGCACATTTGAGAGAAATGACCATAAAATATTGCTATTGCACCAAAGCCGAAGATAACTTCTATATTTTCTATATGTTCTATATTTTGATCAGGCAATGTGTGGATAAATATATGCTCCAGTGGCGGTTTGGGGTTTTTTGTTTTGTTTGTTTTTTTACTGTAACATTTGTTATACCTCCAATAATAGAAAGTATTGTCGACACCGATCACGTTTATAAAACAAATGGAAAATCTATTGTACATAAAAATGTGCTACTTCTAAAGTCTCTGTACTGACACAAAGTAAATATACAATTAGATTACAATTAAAAAAAATTGGATCAATATTATGTAATTAGTGACTGATTTATTTCAAGGCTTTTAATCTAATTTTTAATATTCCATTTTATATTATAATTGTTATAATTGCTAAATTTCTCCTCTATTCATATTTATTTTGTTATATTAGATTACAGATTATTGATTTATTGTAAAAGTCAGCTTTAACTTTGTTTTTAATGCCAAAGCATTAAAAGAAATGTTCATTACAAGTTTAATTACTGATATTTTGGCGCCCAGTGCTGCTTATTGGGTGAATTAAGCAGCAAACTGAGGCTCTCTGAGGTCTGTGTTTGATCAGTGAGCTCCGAAGGCGCCTGAGCCGCCATGAAGCGCCACCTCCAGCGCGGGGCCCTTTTTTTTTAAACATTTTTTTTTTTATAGGGGCCGCGAACTACAGCAGAGTTGAAATCTCACCGTGGTTCCTGCTCCGGTGGTGGGTCGTGTTCCCGGCCATAAGTGAGAGGAGACTCGCACGTTTCTCCGTGTTTTATTTCAAGGAAATTCTCAGAAACTAAATCCTCCTTTTAGATCATCAGATTGTAAAAAGCCACGGGCCTCAGAGGGGGCCGGATTAAATTTACCGAGACACCGGTCCGGGGGTAAAGAGACGAAGGACGCGGCCGTAAATGCAATCGAATGTAAACAGGTCATAAAGCCTTCCCTGTTAGGGGGGATGGATCCGATCGTTCGCTGGCACTCAGCTAATTACAGACCTCAGACCAGTTTATGACGCCGACTCGTAAAACGAGACTTTATCTTGTAAAAAGCTGAAATTTTTTTTTTTTTATTTAAAAAGAAACAACTTTTTTTTTCTTTTCTTTTTTCTCTAAGATCTCAGCCCCGTTAAGTCTGTTTACAACCAGGTTTTAGCCTCCTGCTCCGCATCAGCCCTCGGTCCAGGGCTGCAGTTTCGCAATGTGATAAACTGATAAACTTTATATATATATATAATTCATATATATATATATATATATATATATATATATATATATATATATATATATATATATATATAAAAAATAGATATATAGGTATATAACAAATAATAAAAAAATCCTCAGGGTGTTGTCAGGCCTCTTATCTCAACACTACTTGTTGATTGGCAGGTAAACATGGACCCTCCCACCTCCCTGCCTCTAATGAAGCATCAGAATTAACAGCCGATGGACAGTAAATATATACCCATATATATTTCCCCGTGTAAAACATAATAACCTCGTTACCTGAGTAATCACCAGCACATTCAGAGCTAGAAATGGATTGATTACCCCCCCAACCCCCCCCCCCCACCCCCCTTTTTAATAAAAGAGCGAGGACGCCGCAATTTAGGGATGCTGCTGATTTAACGACATGCAGCAGCGGTGGTGATTTTCTTTTCAGGAAATTTTTTTAATTATTTTTTTTGATTACTTTCAAAAAACGATATGGAAATTAGGTGCGGGGGTCTGGAAATCGAAACCCGGCGGCGGGGCCTACGATTTGATCTAGCGGGCTGCTATTAATGCGATTGCATTTCATTAGAACGTTATTGTGGGGGGGCGGGTTCCACGGTGCCTGGTTTCCCTTCCCTGTAATCCGTTTGGAACACATGGTGTTTATTAGTCCAACGCTGTGCGGTGACAACAGAGATGAAGACGATGGATCCCAACATAATCGAGCCGTCGGGAGCTCGGGACCGACGCTGCTACGTTAAGAAGGAGGGAGGATTTCAGACGCGACAACCCGAGCCCCCACCCACGACCGGCGGAGCGTCCGGTGGAGGCGAGGCCCAATCACCGGAGTCTCGTTCCAGCCTCGGTCCAACTCAACCCTGCCGAGTTCATTTAGACTGAGGGATGACACTGTTCTCCGGTGTCATCAATCAATACACTTCTTCTTCTTTTAATTTACAGAGCAGCGTGCTAGACACTCAACACTTCGTATGATAAACTGGGTGAGATGAACACCCTCATAGTGTTTGGGGAACTCGTTCCCTTCAGGTTAGGACCAGCTCTGTCAATTCATGGCTGTTTAATACCAACATCGGTGTCTGTTGTTTTAGCTCCTGTGGTGACATGAATTGAAATAAGTCGCCTTTTCACATTAAAAAACAAAACTTGAACGTCATATTTTGAGAAGAGGTTCAAATCATGGAGGATCAATCTAATGCTGCTGGTCAGAATTCAGGTTCTTTTCCTGGATGCTTTTATCTCGGGTACTTCTTTTGTTCTTCCAGCATTTATGAAGCTGAATACCGATAAATAAATAAATAAATGAATAAATAAATAACTGAAGGCCAAAGTTAGACAAAAGATCTGGTCCTCGCTCTGACAGCCCCCCCCCCCACAAACAACCTCAGTTCAACAGAGTATTTAATTCAAAAGAGCAGTATTCTGTTCTAGCAGAGATCTTTGTCAGGCACTGTCAATAATACTGTCACACTCGAAAAAGTTATGTAGCCAACTTCCTGCATAGATATATGTGTTTGTGTGTGTGTGTGTATATATACACGAGTGGGTACATGAGTAAGCAAACAATGGAAATTCAGTTTGAAGACTGTTATGTCTTAATGCAGAAAAAAATAACCAAAGGGGAAAAGAAAAAACTCTCAGCAGATAAACACCAAACATTCGACCTCCCGTCCTTTTCTAATCCAAACAACACAGTTGTGGAACAGTAAAGTACAAACAAGAACACGATGATTCAGACCGGAAAAAAATAACCTTACAACAAAAGGATTCGCTTATTCCTCCTAATATTCCTGGTTCTCAAGACATAAACACGCACAAAAACAACAACAACAACAACAACAACAACACACTATGGGATAATCCTGTACCTGATTTAATTGGGATCAGATTAGGACTAATAGGTCAAAAGGCCTCCGAGCGCCGGCTCTTCAATGAACGTGGCCGAGTGTCTGGTATAAATGTGATGGATGCGTCTGTCTCATCTGGACCAACATGTCGGTTCGACCACGGATCCGACTGTATGGAGATCGTAGAACACACACACGCACACACAGGTACGTGCACACACACACGCACGCACACACACATACACGCACACACAGGTATGCACACACACACACGCACGCACACACAGGTACACACACACACACACACCGCTTACACATACACAGAGGCATGCACGCACACACACACACACACAGACATGCACACACAGGTACGCACACACACACATACATGCACACACAGGTATGCACACACTCACACACACACACACACAGGCATGCACACATACGCACGCGCACACACACGTATACACACACACACAGGCAAGCACACGTACACACATGTACACACACAGGCACGTATGCACGCACATACACACTGTTTGCAAACGCCTAAAGCAACATGACAGAAACTCGCACACACTGATTTTTTTTTTGTTTCTCTCTCTCTCTCTCTCTCTCTCTCTCTCACACACACATCTGTTTTTCCATTTGACAAATCAAAAAAACAAAACCCAAACCAACCCCTCAGAGCGATAAGAGAAAACCTCACAGGTAACGACGTGAGATTTCAGTCCGACCTTCGCCCAGTTCACAGTTAACAACAACACCTAAGTAAGCCCCAACACATGTATCGTGTTTCAGCTCTTCGCTGGAGCTTAATCCCTCCGGTGACTCACCCCTTTTCTGAGGGAATTAAATTAAATGCTCTAAAGCCTGTAGCTGATTAGGAAAAAGACTTTAGTGTCTTTTCTCATAAACATCTACATCAGCCTTTATTTCAGTTTTCATCCATATTCCTCCTTCACTGTACTTTGATTACTCCTGTATGTTTTTAGATTCATTTGTGCTTCTTTCTTTCATCGCCCGTGTGCTTCCACTACAACAACACACGTTATGACCTGATTTGGTTCGGTATGAAAACCACTCGCCGCTTCGACCCCTTTGATTTATTCTTTAGTCGCACGTTTGCCGCCGCCCCGCTGGTCACTTTCAACGTTACGATTCGCCTGATGGAATTTTTGCAGATTCGGGGCCATTTCCCGTTTCTTTACTGTCTTTGGCAGGTGAAGCCGCGACTCCCCGAACTTTCCCTCGTCAACTCTTCAGAGTGAGAAAAAAAATAATAATAAAAATAAATAAAAAAAATAAAAAAATCGCTCACCTGCGAGTTGAACCTCAGCTGGCAAACGCTGCAGGAGACGTGCTTCCTCTTGGCGGTGGGAGGGACGCCAAGGGTGTGATGGAGGACGGCTTTCTGCACCGGGTCCATCTGGATGGATGGAGAGGGAGAGAGAGAGAGAGGGAGGGAGAGAGAGGCTAATTAAAACACTGCCAAAGCTGACCTGTAATCCCCCCCCCCCCCCGTTGCTCTACTGGGCGGCGAGTACAAAAATAAAAACAGTTCCAGCAGGTAATTGCGGCTCAGACGTCAACACGGACTGTAGGGGCCTTAATTCCTCATTCGGGCTTTTTTAGCGCGAGGAAGCGTCGCCCCGCGGGCTGAACGGTTGGACGGAGCGCGGCTCCTCGCAGCCGTCATGGGGCTCACAGGGGTCGCGGGGGTCGAGGGCACACAAGCTCGACTCAGCTGAGCCGCCGGTCAATCGCAGGGCTCCATCGTTTTCCGATTCTTCACGTCGTTATGCATGTGGCATCGATGCAGTGGCTGAGCCGCCGCCTGTCTGTTTGGTATCTGGCCCCCCCCTCACCTCCTACCTACCACCTCCTCCACCACCTCCACCTCCGCCCTCGTGCGGTGACGCACCTCTGAGGAACGAACAAACACATTTGCCTCCCTGAGAAAAAAGGCCTCAATGGGCACCTCCTGGCTGAGGGAGGTGGAAAGGTGCCGGCGTCGCGTGGGCGGATTCATCCACCTTGACAATCGTTGCCACGTAGGGTTTATACAATGCTGCTCCGCCGCCACTTTGTGTGGACGCCGTTCGGCTGTGTGTGTGCATGCGCGCGTGTGTGTATAGTTTTTTGGTTTTTTTCTTTTTTTTATATATATATTTCTGTTACAGTACGTTTGTTCGCGGAGGCAGAAAAAGTTTCGCCGTGGGCACGAAGGTGAACATAAAAAAAAAAAAACTGTGAGAGGAAGAAACACACAGTAACTGACATTTGACATTTTCATATAACTAAAAGCTTTCTCCTGTTCTCTAGTCATCTACATCCATGTCGCCGCTTGTTACTTAATACAGGACTCAGTAAAAAAAAAACCCTGAAAATAAAAAAGCTTTTCGCTTTCTTCACATGAAATAATCAGTTATGAGCTCGGAGGGAAACCTCAGATGAGGTAACACAACAATGAGTCCTGTTTTTGTCAAAGCATAAAATGTTTGTTTCTTTTGGTTTATTTTTTGTTGATACTCTGTCGGAGAGAATCTGATTCAACGCTTGGGTCGGTCATTTTTTCCGAGGTCGCTGTAGTCGCGCCCCGAGAGGCGTTTCGGCGTTTTCACCGCGAGCTGCACCCGCTGGGGGCCGCCGCCGCCGCCGCTGGCGTCCCCAGTGCTACGCTCAACGGGCGACACGGACGATCCAAGACAAAAACAGGTCTCTGCGGGCGCGTCTCGGTTCCCCCCCACGCTTTAGCTCGCTCGCGTCGCTTCTCCTGGCTGCATACAAAACATATCTGCCAGCAGCAGCGTTTCGTCCTTTTTGGTTTTTAATCTAACTTTTAATCTATTGATTAATTGCATTGAAATCTAAGCTGATATACATTTTGTAAAGTCATCAACTTGTAATCCGGGGCTGCGATTAGAATGTGTTAGATCTAGAGGAAATGATTTATCAGCCTGAATGTTTTCTTCCGGGGGGAGAGCGGAGACGACCAGAGGCGGTGACATCCTTGGGGGGGACAGGAAGCGGGGAAGGGACGTCCGAAGGAAAAGGTCGCTGTCGACGGTGCGGACATCATCATGGCGGAAAACCGGTCCCGCCAACGCTGGACGTTCCCCCTCAGTGTTCACGCGAAGGACAAGGTCTGGTGCCCTGTGGCCGGAGTCATGCGCTGGGTTCTGTCTGACATCAGAATTAAAGGCGAAAACCAATAAGAGGATTGTTTGTTTTTTTAACAAGGGAAAGACACATTAGTATTCTTGGTTCTGCTTTGGTATAGATGCTTTTTGAGCAGCCTATGAGCAAATACCTATAATAAGTATCGCTGCAAGTTTTTCCTCCTGTCTTTCATTATTTCTGTCTCTTTCTTCCTCGGACCGTAAGTGTCAAGTAGAATAACATATAACTTATCTCTAAGCAGTTCAATTTTTTTTTTTTATAGATTGGATCCAGTTATTCCACTAAAATGAATACATTTGGTTTTATAATCAAAATCTTACTTCAATAAAAAAAAGAAAGTTCTTCTCGCAGCAAAACAATGACTGAACTGAGCTGTTGGGGGGGTGGGGGGTGTCGGGGGGGGGGGGGGTCCCGACATGAATCACTCTGTGTTTATGTTCGCAGCAGCGCACTGTATCACAAACTAGTCCTTGGTGGGTGTTTTCAGACACTCACTGAAAGATCACGGCTCTCGACATGAATGGTTTCCGAGGGATGTCGCCGCGCGGATCTCGACGGAACGTGCTCACGAGGGCAGCGTTTCCGACGCGGTGGGGGGGGGGGGGGGCATTATGCGAGGTTTCTCGGAGCCAGACGTTTGGCCCAGATGGGGGGAACCGAACTCAAAAATCGGGACAGATGCTACGTTCTTATGTCCTGAGCTTATTCGGTCTCAAAGGTCCCATCAGCAATATACAAACCGTGTCGGAGAAAACAATAAAAGCCACATTAAAGCTTCAGTGATCTACATTTTTATGCTGACGATGAATCGAAGGACTATGTTTGTTATGATGGTAACTGATGATAGTTATGAATCCAGGAGAATAAGACTCAAAGCCTATGGTGCAGCAACCGCATGCGGCCTGCGTCGCCGTGAGCATCCTCATTTCAGCGTCAGCGTTGCGACCAAACCGCTTAGTTGGCGGCGGCGACACTTTGACTCGTTTCTTCCCCCACTGTTTTCCACGGGTTTCATCGGCGTCGATTCGAAAACTAACGGGCGACCGGAAAAAAAAGAAAGAAAAAGAAAACAACCTAAAGCCGAGCGAGTCGCGATGGAGTTGGAGCCGACAGACGTCGAAGGGCAGTTTCGGTTTTACTGAAATCAAGTGGACGTGGAAAATGAAGGAGTCGCCCATTTTTGGGGAGTTGCACAGAAGTTGTAGTAGTAAAATCCACAGAAATATATTCTCTGCGTGTCAGGACATAGAAACATCCAAAAGCGGATTAAGATAGACTCTGGTAAAGCTCAAGAAATGATTGTTACAATGCACAATGTGGAAACATTAAGAGTTTTTAAAAAAATACAAAATAATGGTGTCAACAGAGGCCTGGACTTCGCCAAACCGGCCAGGAGAGCTGGGGAATTTCCAAAGGCCCGACACCATCATTGTCGGACAGATGCACCACATATGGACCAGCGGCGCCGTCGTTTTCGGGGAAAGACTGAGCTCATTTTCTAGAAAACAGGCTCAGGACAGGCGAAGAAATCCACCTGCTGCTGTTCTTGGTTAGTTCGTTTTCCGGAGACAACTCGAGCTTATCAGTTGCGGAAAGATAAACTCGGTTGCATTGAAACTCCAGTGAGCTTTTTATATATTTTTTTTTTATAAACTTTGACACCCCAGTAACTCATCGGCTTCACCGAAGCTCAGCGTTGGAGACACAGTCCCACGGGCGTCTTATCCTCCGGCACGGTTCCCCTCACCTCCACCAAGTGTTTTAGTGTCTTTTCGGCTTGTTTCGCAACCTCACTGTCCTGGTTCAGTCCCGCAGCTCTCATTTGTGTTGCCCCCCCCCCCCCCCCGATAAACCCAACGTTGGCGTCCTGCTCAGCGCCGGAGGGCGGGCGAACGATAACTTGGCGACTGGCTGGTGACTCGCTGGGCCGCATGTAGCGGCTACGGGAGCTTGATGTTTTCCGTGGGGACCAGAACACGGAGCTAAAAAGGGAGCTGTTAGTGAAACCTCCATTCAACGGGTCACCGGGAACACAACTGCGAATGAAAGCCGCAGCGCGCGTCTGCTGCATGTGTAAATACGCCACTGTTTGCCAACAAATTCACCAAATCAAATTTACGAGGTGATAATGTGTCAGCGTAGTGTTGACTGTGCTCCGATGCTCACAAGGAGGGAGGGGGGGGACAACCTCAAATACTGGTACTTTAAGCTGAAAATTATAATCTGAGTTAATTTGCTTGGCTCGGTTTGGCTCTAAAAGGTGTTTCCGATGTCGAATGAAACCAGGAGGCAGCATGGAGGCGTTTAAACGGACGCTCTCGTGAAGAAGAAGTCGACACTTATAAAACAATACGTGAAAATGAATAGTTATTCTGAGCCATATGACACACTAATGTACAGGGAGAAGATATCGGGCTAATAAAAACTTTCACAGTTGCTCTTAGCAGCTCGACCTCGCACTCTAACATGACAGTCGAGGGGGTGAAAAGAAAATGGGATACATTATCAGCTTTTAAAGGAGAATACATTTAGAGACTGTTTTAGCAGAAATAAAAAAATAAAATGAAATAAAAAGTTTAAAATGTGGAGCGGAGCGATTTAAAGCAGATGATATCGGAAGCCGAACCCCTGCCGGACACCAGGGTTCACACCGCTTTCGCATGAACTTTACAATCTGCTCTCGGCTTTGTTGAATCCCGCTACGGGGCGCTCAGGCGCTAAACTCGTGGGCGGACGCCAGGGAGGCGAACGACATCCACCGATCCAGCAGAGTGTGCAGCCCCGGCCCCCCCCCATCCCCGACCGAAAAGCGCCGAAAAAACTCGTTATGTTAGTAGAGCAGCCCCCCCTCCACCCTCCACCACCCTCCACCACCTCCCGCCCTGACACACTCTGTTGCAGCAAACTGGAGGGAGAAAGGAGGCGTTATGCAACAGTCTTCCTTTGTACTGTAAATCTCACCCAAGTTTTTTGGGACGAGAGGAGGAGGATGACACATGGAGTTGGCAGGGCTCGCTGGCAGGGTGGGGGCAGGGGGTGGAGTTGGTGTGTGTGTGTGTGTGTGTGTGGGGGGGGGGGGGCAGACTACAGCAGAGCACCAGACGAGCACTGTGGCCTGCTGGGAAACTGGGGCCCGGGCTCTGGAAAGCTCAACGCCAGTTAAAAACATCTGGGCCACAAGAGAACAGATGACCTCTTACCAGAAACACGCGCTGGGCCCGGAACATGTTATTTCTCCCGCTCGCAGCAGATGCTGCAAAAGCAAAAAGAGAGAAGAGAGAGAGAAAAAAAAAACACGGATCCGCAGCGACGGGACGGCGAGAGGTGACACCGTGGCCGCACGTGCTTCCCCGCGCAGGCCGCCATCGATCGCCGGGTACGAAGCGGCGAGGGAGGGATCCAAACCGCTCCCCGCGAGCCCGTCCCACCGCGCTTTCTCCTTGGCAGTGTCGCTAATTTACCCAGAAATATTCGGCGGCAAAGTTTCCCCCACCGGCCTCCCGCATCCATCAGAAAAATTACCCCCCCCCCCGTCATATAGCGTTTCGCTTTCCCGCCGAAAAACGCTGTGACGTCCGGGCCTCATCTGCAGGGAGCAGCTGGGGCAGCGGGGGACATGTTATTCCCCCGAGCTCCGCTCCCATCAGCCACCCACTTAGCCACACACTCCTCGGGGGGGGGGGCGCCAGGGACTAAAACGCTGCCGGGGGCGGAGTATACCGCGGCACAAATATAATCCACATGCACGTGTGCCCATCATTCGAGCCCACGGCGGCCGTCTCGGGCTGCGGCGACTTCAGCGTCCTTTCTCCAGCGACCCCAAAGCGAGGTCGAGGTCCCGGCGCCGTCACTCATCCTGATGGGCGGCTTTCCCGCCTGCGGCCGAGGCATTTTAGGGTCGACATCGGGGGTCGGGGGTCTCACGCTCGGGGCCGAAGACACAGCCTGATGTGTTTAGCTCAATTACTGTTTTAATGTAAAAACAATTTTAGCTTCTTTGTGATTCTTTTATTTTAGGTTTATTTACTTCACTTTTAAAAATCTGTAAAACACACTAACCTCCTTTTAAGGTTTCTCTCCCTGTTTTCAGATAAAAAGCAAAGTTTTCCTCAGTATAAGTGAGTTTCAGATGAATTTGACCATAAACCCTAAAAATCTGACTTTAAATCTCACAGATGGGAAAAAACACTGCGTTTTAATTATTCATTTTAATGTGTCGACCGTCTGAGAGATGTAAAAGTATCAACAGCTCGAGTAAATCTATTTTTTCGCCCCCCCCCCTCGCCCTCTGTCTGTTGGTGTCTCCTTTCATTCGTCTGCGTGTCTTTGATTCCCGTTGACGTGTTTCCGTCAGGGGAGATGTCGGCGGCGCGCCGACAGCGAGGGAGAGTAAGCGGGTCATTTGCCGGATACTATCTGACAGCCCGCAGAAGGCCTGTCCATCTCGGAGTTCGGCGCGGCCGCCGTTGCCATCGCCGCCGACCCCCGCCCCCGCCCCCATCGCCCCCACCCACCCCCAGCCAGCGCTGCCGGATAATGTGACAGGACACGACAGTGATGAGCCGAGACAGTCGAGTCGAGACCGGCTGACTTTTACGGCGGGCGGCTGATAGAAGGGACAAAAACACACACTGAGTCCTATCTGTTTCGGTTGCGCAAGGCTTCATGTCCCAACCCTCCGTGATGTGGCTTTTCTTTTCCTTTTTTGTGTGTGTGTGTGTGTGTGTGTGTGTGTGTGTGTGTGTGTGTTTGATGGAGGTTGTTAGCGTCGAACAGAAGAGCTGGATCTAAAACACACAACGCACAGCGGAGCGTCAAACAATCAATTTTGTGGCATTTCGGTTTAATTCGGCCGTCTGAACTCTCTCTGAGGGGATTAAAATCGCTCCGGAGGAGCAGTGAGCCACATTTTCTCTGCCCCATCAAAACGGCCGTGACACTACTTCAGGGGGTTGACTGCTCCATGCCGATGGCTTCGGCGGTGGGTTTTTGATTCCCTGGAGCGTTTATTTACCTGTAAGACGGGTTTAAACGTTCAAACGTGGGGACGTGTGTTCGTTGCTCCGCATCATGTGTGGGGTTCGTTTGTTTGGGTTTTTTTTTTTTTTAATTAAAAGTGCGAATGTGAACGAAAAAGTCACTCCTCCATCTAAAGGTGACAAAAAAACACGTGGACATGCTCAAAGTGACTGGCGGGTCTTTAAATATGCAAACTAACTCTTGAAAACAACCAACTCAAAGGTATTAATGTGTGTTGATGCTGTATGGGTTTGTTTACATCCATAAAAAAGCCACAACAGCCACAACCCTTCACAGCCCAACCATCCGCCCTGAGGTCCCCCCTAATGAAAAGTAGGCCCCTGCACCACGTTACAATATCTTATTTTGAAGTTTAGGATAATTTTTCCTGTTACTTGACACAGAGACACAGTCGTCTACCAGATAATGTAACAATCCTTACAGAGGTTTATATAGTGGCCGTTACTTTCGAATAATTCACGCTCCGATTCGGTGAAATCTCATTATTTCTATCGGTTTGGTTTAATCACCGCAAAACAATGAGCTTCAGCCACTTTCGCCACTGAAAAAAAAGGCCGGTAAAGGGCAACGACTCAGAACAGCGGCGAATTCGATTCGCCTTTTCGCCGCGGTCGGGAACAAAACACGGGGCCAAAGTCGCAGCATTAATCCGACATTTAACCGATTTTAACCTCGAGATCCTATTTTTTTTTCTGTTCTCTCAACAGTTTCACGGTCAGCTTTCACGCCGCTCGTACCGGATCGCACCTCGGGAGTCGTGCTCGTCCTTTTCACCGTTTCCTGTCCACAGACTTGTACCTTTGACTTTTCTTTTTCTTTCTTTTTTTTTTTTTTTAACCAAAGAAAAATATATTTCATAACACGGCCGTTAGTCGTTTGTACAGATGCTTCGTGCTGATCAGAGCTGCAGAAATCGCCTCCGCTGTGACTCTCATACCGTTGTCTACAGGAGAAACCAGCGCGAGTATCATGTTCTTTTAAGAACCAGGGGCGAGAGAAGTCGCTTTTTTTCCTCCTTTTTTTGACATGACATTCATTACATTACATTCACCTGGCAGACATTTTTATCCGAAGCGACTAGATTGCATTTAAAAAGCCAGTGGGAACGAGGGATTCTTAGACGATAAATTAAAGATAAATTAAACACTGGCGAGATTAAATAAAAAAATAGACAGAAATCAATGAGCCCCAGCACGAGACGAACTCTCTGCACATAAATATAATTCCACAATTAGATAATTTATATGCAGCATCAGCAGTTCTGTGTGCTGCAAAGGCAAATGTCATACGATTCCAAGGAAGTTTGTAGAGCCTCTAGAGAGCGTATGCTTAGTACAACTGCAGATGCCTATATTATAATATATACAATAAGGGCTATATTTAAAATATGTGTATACGCGTATGACTGAAGCATGTAGTGTTTATAGTGGGTCCACCTTTCACACGGCCCATGAGGGGCTGAGGAATCTGGTCTACGAAGGCATCACGGTATTTAAAAACATACATTACAACGCGTATAAAGGGGGAGAATGACCGGTCAGTGGGGGGGGTCCCACCGGCGGTGGGGGTCTCGATGCTCCAGTCCCAGCCGCCAGCCTCGCCTGCTATTAACTAAAGTGGGACGAATGACCTGTCGAATGCAATCCTCCCCACCATGCGTCTCCCGATTACCTCCCGCCGCCCGACCCAGCCCGTTAGTCCATCATCGGCCGACGTCGCAGATTGTCGTGCACGTGCGAGGGACTGCGAAAACTAGCAAGTCAAACCGGGGGGGGGGGGGTAGTTCATTGGCTGATAATAAACGAGAGCGGGAGGCCTGCAGGGGTTCATTGAAAAAAAATTTAAAAAATCACAGGACATTATGACACGGGAGGAAGGCGAGTGACCATCGATACATTAAAACGCGGCATTTATCAGGAAGAAACCGCGGCGGGATGCGAGACTTCCAAAGTAAAAGCCAAGTCTTGAAGCTCCAGGGGAAGGGGGGTTGTTTTTCTAGCCAGAATGAATAACAGACTGTTGAGCCCTGAAAACTATATAAAAAGTAATAAAAGGTCATCAGACGAGTCGAAAATATACCTGAAGATGACCATAAATAATAGATCAGAATAATTAAAATGGAGTAAAAAAGAAATATAAAGATTTTAATTTTTTTTCTAAACATCCAATTACTGCCCCAGACATGCACTGACACGCCCACCTCATTAAATATGTGAAAAGGAAAACTCTAAATGTGGCGAGGAAAAGGAAATGTTGCGTAAAGGAAACGGATACATGATTATACCTGTGCTAAAAAACCAACGAAAAGAAAAAGGAGGAAGGTGAACTTTAGTTTATCTCTTATCATTTATCTCATGTTACCTAAAGTAAAAGAGTGAAGCTTTATTCAGCTTTTTACGCTCCATTGAATTTGTTCAAGTTCAAGTAAACTCAAACAGAGCGACTTTGACCAAATCCCCAAAACAAAGCCCGGAGACCGGCCCACGGAGAAAACTGGGAACCGCTCCCAAACCCTCCGGAGCCCGTCTCTGGGGTCAGATCCGGCCCAGGGGACGGACGGCTCTGCGAGCCACCGTGACCGGGCCGTCGCGTCGGCGCCAGGAAAAAAACCAGAGCCAATCCTCGCTCCTCGGCGAGAACAAGGCAGGGCTACGATTCTGAATACCGCAGTCGAGGCCTTTTCTCTGCTGTGGGTCAGTAGCTGCTGGCCGTCGTTTGTTTAATCGGCTGCTGTGCATGAGTTGACGCAGCTGCCTATAAGGCCGCAGCGTCTGCAGTTTCTTAGCCGGCAGCTCCCCCGAGGTTTCCGTTTACGATGCACTTTATTTTGAACCCAAACTGCGACGTATCATGTGTGTGACTCAGTGCAAAAAAATTAATATTTCTCAGAGACCGAAATGAGACTGGATACCCCTTCATTTTACGGGTGAGTGATTCATTTCCAAATAATCTCTTAGGAGGGGAAGAACCATATAATAGAGTAACAGCCTGGTAAACTTCCGGGTTATTAATAAGTGCCAAGCTTAGCACAACCTTGAGACTTTAATTCAGAGGAGAGCAGGTGAGCTAAACATGCAAATTGTGAAATGTGTCTGCAAACACACACACACACACACGCGCGCACAAACACACAATATTAATCTGCATAAATGCAGATTAAAGTTAATAAATATCCACTGGGGTTTCGTTTGATCACTTGCTTTCACAGAAATGCGTCTGAAAGTCTCCGAACCTTGCCTCTGTTTTTTCCCGTAATTAGTACCAAACTCCTCGTTTGCTTCCAGGAAACTTTCAAGAAACGACTGGGAAATAAATAAATTAAGAAACACTGTGAAATGTTATGAGGACCTCACTGTCTGTTGTGCATATGTGCACAATCGGATCAAGCTGCGCGGTTTAAAGCACGCGCGTGCAATGGAACCTGTTATATCAAAAGGGGGTAAATTTATATACGTGAAACCGAAGGTTTATCTCTGAGCGTGACGCAGACTTGGTGACTAAAGTTCCCCTTCCGCCAATATTGTATCTCTGGCTGCTACTGTATTTCTTTGGAAAATTCTACTCTGAAGTGTTCGATTATGTGAGGCACAAAGGGTATAATAGCTCGAGCGGACGCACACACAGGCCATGAAGGAGACAGCGATACTGTAGATAGATAGAAGACAGAAGACAGAGATGAGCTGCTGAGACGTTGACGCTCCAGTGAATAGGAAAATTCACACTGTCTGTGCTTTGAATGAGATTCATAAAAAAATCTGCTTTTTTTCTCCAAACCCCTCTTTCATATTCTAATGGTTTTAACTGAGTCACTAAAGATCTTCTCGAGCTTCCCCAAAATTTTACGCTTCCTTCTTTGAACCCCCACGGGGGGAAAAGTCTGTTTCCACCCGGCGATTGTGCTCGTTTATCTGCTTTTCCTTTCGGGTGGAGGCTATTAACACTGAGAGAAGTCCCTTAAAAAAAATAATAAAATTAAAGTAAGCGTATTAAGCCCCCCCCCCCAAGTCCAATATGTTAAGACACAAAATAATAAGAGAGTGAATTTGACAACGCTTCATCTTGTGAACAAATCATTATTGTTTTTGTTGTTGTTTTTTTAAGCCAGGTTGCTAAGGGATGGGAGATAAGGAATAACACAGCAGAGTGAAGGTGAAGAGACATTTGGAGATGAAGAGCGGTGACGCATGTGTTTCAGGGGGAAGGTCAAACATTTCGCGTCCCTTTGCTTCCCCTCTCCTCATCCTGTTCCCTCCCTGTCTTTATTTCAACGTCCTCCATCCTCCCACATTCGACCTTCTTCCCACCCCAGAAGCTACTTTTTCTTCGCCTCCGTCATTCGATTCATTTCTCCATTTCTGTCTGACCCTGACCCCCCTTTATTTTTTTCTCCTGCGCTCCCTCTCTTCCTCCTCCTATTCTCTCTCTCTCTCTCACTTTTCTTGCCCAGAAATGGTGTGTTATTCACCAGGTATGAATGTTCCCTCCACATTTTCCCATTGCTCTTCACCGCTGACCCCTCTCACACCTCTGTGTCCCATCAGGATGAAATATTGAACTGGTGGTGGTGGTGGTGGTGGTGGGGCTCCCTCAAGGCATCTGGCAGCCTAACACTCTGTCCAGCTGAGATGAAAGATAAAAATCTGCCCCCCCATCCCCTTTCCACCAGGTCCTCATCTAACCTTAAATCATCACATTTCATTCTGCACCGTTGCACTGTTCAGCTCCTACGGTGCCAAATCTGGCTATAATGCAACCATAAAGGCCATTTAAAGCAATTATCCAACATATTTTTTATCTCATTAAAGGTGAATTTGTCGTCTGTGTGGGCTCAGTTGAAATTAAAAAAAACAAACAAACAAAAGAAATTATCAGTTCTGCTTTTCCAGTGAGTCAAAGCATTTGCTTCAGCTATTCTAAAGAGGAAGAAAAAAAATCCAGGGTCCCTTTTCAGCAGCGCTCACCGTTCCGTCCCTGGGGCAGGGCGAACGGTCGTTCCACCGCTGCGGTTGAGAACGGGAGAATGCTAACGCGCTAAAGGAAGACGGGGATCATGATAAACTTACAGGTGCTAAAAATCAGGATGTCTGAGTGTCAGGAAATCAGAATATAAGCAGCGCGTTTGAGCACCGATGTTAGCGTTTAGCTCAAAGCGCTGCTGGGCCTCAGCGCAGAGCTGCTAGCATAGTTTAAGACTCTTAAGTCTCGTTTCTGTTTGTAGTAGCTAAGCCCTCAGCCCCCCTAAAAATTCCATCAAAAATGCTTGACACTGAAGATGGGGCTTGTTGGATACTGCTACTTGGTGCCAAATTCCAGCAGGAGACTCAAAACAAAAACATCAGTATCATCTGTAAAAGTGTAGATTCAGAAGTGACGACAATGCAGACAGGCAGTGGGAGGATTCTGACTCAAAGTAAACAGTAAACAGACTGTTCTTATAAGTAGAACCATTCCAGTCTCTTCGAGCGCTCAAACACACACACATCCACACACCGATCATACATCGGGGGCAATTTGGGGCTTCAGCATCTCGCCCAAGGACACTTGGCCCGAAAGCCGCCAACGCCTGGCACATATCGATTAGACTGTCGCGGAACAGTAGTGGTAAAGAGCATCACCCACCGAAAACCAAAGCTTTGACAGAAAGTCAAAGTCATTCTTTTGATTGACGGGTGATCTCTTAGACACGCAGGGATGTAAACTCTGTAACACTGTAAGGTAAAAGTTGATGGCAAAACAAACACTAAAAAACAAAAACTAACAAACATTATAGTCATTATAGACATGGAATAATTTGTTCTTAATGAGGTACATTTGCAGCTTTTAGCATGTACCTTAAGCTGTGGAAACAGCAGGACCCTGAAACTCTTTTGGCTAATAAAGCACCGCCCGTTGGTGCACTGAACCTCAAGCGGATGGACTTCGATCGCGTCTTTTGCAAAATTCCCTCGCAGGCTAATTTCTAATCCATCATTCTATCAAACTGCTTCTGCTACACCCACAGGATGAAGAGGAGTGTCTCACTCATGACAGGGTTCAATAAAAGCCGAGATTAAACGATTTATCTTCCCATAATATTCCACCATGAATATCAAACGAGGCTGATACCATGGTAATGAGAGAGGAGCCCAAGGAGCATGGCCATCTATTGGATTTCCAAAATCAATGCCCTCGAATAGAAAAATGCATGAGCCACCTGCTAACACTGAATCTTAACAATGCAACTAACGCGGCGTATTGCCCGTAACTTTCCTCGAAGGCCGGGGGGGCTTCAAGTTTATAATCCTACTTTCACTGACGCAAGTATTCTTTAGCTTCTCTTAATGCAGGCAAAGGTTGCTGAGCAAGCATGCTCTTTATCAACGCTCCCTGTTTCTCATTTATTCAGGTATACATATTTACTATCTGCTACGGTAAAGCCTTCTACTATTATATACCGACTACTTGCACTCGTGAGCTGTATCGGGGAGGGGGGGGGGGCTTCCCTTGTGCTTTATACGCTCTACTCAAACTGCAACACAACGACGGTTATTGCATTTTTCTCCGCAAAGATTCTCCTGCCAAGCAGGAACTGCAGCCGCCAACTTTCGGCCCAGTTTTCTCCCACTACGACGTGACCGCCATCATCCTACGGGGGCTTTGAGCCACTAATGATTTACAGCCCGACCCAGTTGTTCGAGTTCTATTGGCCACACATTGATGTAAGCTTGCAAACAAAAAGAAAATTGAAAAAATTTTTTGAAACAAACCCCCCAAAACAATGCCCATGAGAAATATACATGTGAGAAAGCTTTACGGAGGGGAAGTATCTTTGCAGACGGACAGGGTGTGTCCAAAGGCCTAGTCCCATCGGCAGACAGGGCCGAGGGAGCCCCCAGGCCTCCTCATCAAAATGATGATTTAGTCCTGGGAGCCTGTCGCTCTCATAAATCCCCGGGTCAACCTCCTCTGCGTGCAGAGAGACACCTTCGGGATTCTCCCCCCGGGACGTGTGTGCTTTCCATTACGAGAACGGCGGCGACGCAGGTGCAAACCGCTCGCGCTTGTGCTCTGGCTGGTTTTGCTCTGATGGCTGAAATACGGGGCTTGTCGCAAGGCCTGGCCCCGGTGCACGCGCATGCGAAGGCGGCGGCGGCGGTGGCGCCGACTACCGATGGACAGATGTCAGAGACGGAGCGCATTCGGCTCTGGGAAACCGAGAAACAGCTGTCTCTAAGGATCATAGCCCTCCATTTACCAATGTTCTTGTTTGCAGTTTGAAGATTATTGCGCTTTAATTGATACAAACATTTCCTTCAGGCAAGAACAAAACTCTAAACTCCACGAAACCTCAGTGGGCAAAGACAAACCCCAAGTTTTCTGGTGGGGGGGCCCCCATTAGAGAGGCTGTTAATGTGAGAGGGGAGAAGATAACAGTGTGAGGCCTATGCTCTTCTTATTAACTGATCTAATTTAATCAGGGTGCATAAAGTAATCCAGGTTATCTGGTGCACTTCCAAGCACAGAGATTTCCAAATTTATCGCAGCTGCACTAGTCATTAAGGTCAGCCGTTCCCAGTTCTGTTGGCTCCCGGCCGTTTTAAGCAAAGCGGCGTAGACTCATGACCCTCAGTCGGAGGCTGCATGTGAGTTGTGAGCGGTTGTATTGAAAACGACGCTGCCCCCCCCCTTTCTTTCATTTGAATAGTTTTTAGAGGCCTTAACAGCTAAACCCCCAGAATCGATTCTCAAAAGTTCACGTCCCTTCTTGTTTCACACTGTGATGACAGTGGCAGCTTCAGTGTTAGACTTGTCGCATACACAAGCAAACCAGGGTCCACCAGGGTCCTCCAGGGTCCACTAGGGTCCTCCAGGGTCCTCCAGGGTCCTCCAGGGTCCACCAGGGTCAGAGTGATGGGAATTTCATCACCAGAAATTTCATCACCCCTCCCCTCAATTTGCTGTGACCGAGAGGACAGCTACGCTACAAGATCGTGGTCCTCCAAGTGGACTAGAAAGTCTTAGAAGAAGTCTTACGTGGCGTCCACAGCTGTCAGCGTCCACAGCTGTTGATGTGTACGTCCCCAATGGAAAGTAACTGAGGCCTTGGTCAGCTAAAGCAACTGCTTCCAGTTTTTGCCATTTAGCTCGTGTTAGCTAGAGACACGTTGTTGCACAGGTTGTCCTGAATCAACCAACTAGTTGCCGCTATAGACAAAAACCTCTAGACAGACGCAGTAACCATGACGATCCAGCATTAGCAGTGTATTTCACCTCTCATGTGTTTTGCATATTTCGACCTGCAGCTGGAGAACCACAGATGTTTCTCTAATAATTTGACTTTATTATGTTTACTCATTCATCCCAAAAAAAACAAAAAAAACCAAACTTTCTCTTCTGCTCAACTGATGCAAGAATCTGCTTTAAGAGCTTTCAGTCGTGGGGCTGTTTGAAAGAGCGTGACCACATCCTCCCCCTTCTGACCTCCACAGTGTCGGGTTTTCAGTGCAGGAGTCTGGTTGGTCGTTTCCCTCTGATCGAGACACAGAACGTTTATAACGAAAGACAGATTTGGGACGTAACTCGTGAGGGAGTGTAACCGATCTTAATTCAATTGAATCTAACTATTTTTACTGCAATGGTCAAAGCGGTGGGGTAACCGCATTATAGTTACAAATACTAATGGGCAATAATGGCCCCGAACTTGGAGACTAAATGCTCGACATTTGCGGTCTTGCACTTTTGTTGTTTGATCAGTCTTAAATGAACTCGTCGAAACAATGAGGCCACAGTTCCACTGACCCCCGAAGCTTTTGGTTTTTTGTTTTGTTCCTTCCTCGACCACGGTTCCCTCGCAAACCCGGATCTAAATCCGAGACGCTCTGCTGCTTTTTAACCACTACATACATTCTGGAATTCTCAATCCAAGCAATATCCAACCCCCCCCCCCTTTTTTTTTTAAGATGACCAGATGGGCAGTTAAAGCTGGCATATTTTTGTTATTGCCTCAAAAAACCCCAAGCACATGGCAACACTATCAAATAAGCAAAAACAGATTGCTCCAGTCTTCCATTTCTCTCTTACATCCAAGCCTCTGATCTCCAGGGGGAGCGCTCTTAAACACAGGAGGGTTACACACATATATATATATATATAGAGAGAGAGAGAGAGACAGATAAATATACAGATAGATAGATATAGATAGTGAGATATATAGATATATTTATATATATCTATATCACTGTCCCTCAACTCAAACCCCTGCATTCATCAGTTATGACACTGTGGTTGACATTTCAGTGAAATCGAACATCCAGATGTGCGGTTTCTTAGACTGACTGCAGCGTACAGTACCAGCAGGTTTCTCAGACACTGGACTACAGCTGGCACTAAGCCTCCATAAAAAAAAAAGAAAAATCATCTCGACCCCCCCACCCCCACCCCCCCACCCCACCCCATTTATCTCTGCATTCCACCGGAGATAGAGAGAGAGAGCGTCAAGCTGGCAGCCATCCAGGGAGTGAAATATCATCGTGGGAGAAGGCGTCGAGGCGGGCTCTGCCAACATTGCCCCCCCCCCTCCCGCTCGGTTCGGGGGGTTAAAAAGCCCCGGAGCAGGGGCTGGACGATAAGGGGCCGCCGGGCAGCGAGTCCCACAGATACAGCCACTCCGGGGCAGGTGTGGCCTCGCTGGTAGGCGGGAAGGCGGCTGGCACCGCGGCGGTCCCGCTTTGATCGTTCCCCCCGCCGTTTGGTGGGCTCACACGCTTCCCCCAGGAGTACAATTTATAGAGTCCATTAGATGTTTATGGGACATGTGTAAATCAAATGAGAGTCTGCAAAACAGCCATGACTCACCCTTTGTTCTTTTCATTTTATCATTGTGCAGAGCATGCTTTGAGCCATCATTTGTCATTTGAAAGTCAATAAATAAAAAATGGGAAGAGTGAAGCTATAGAGGGGAAGTAACCGCTGGTTCCACGAGTATCGCGCTTTTTTATTTTAACCGTTTTGTGTTTGAAGAATTTTTATTTTTTTTTTAATATCCATAAGGAATCACAGGAGTCTCCCCATCTACCAGTAGTGGGTTAGATTCCATTCGATTTGACTTTATAGTCGGATTGTCCTCTTGTGTCACAAGTCAACCGTCTTTCCCATGTACAAATCAGCGATATCTACATATACATCTGCACTGACGGCAATAACAGGTCATTAATTCAATATATAGCTGCTTTAGCATTTTTTTGCCACTTGTCCCCTGGAAATTACGTTTACATACAACTAATTTACAACAGCAAATAATTTTGTTAATGCAGACCAGATTACATATTTCATGGTAATGTGATGAGCAAATGTAGCTAATTAAGGTATTTGTGAAGCTGCAAAACCGTAGATACCCAATGTATCAGTGAAACGTTCACTGACAACATATTTTCTTTTTTTATTTTTCCTGATCTTGCTGTGGAATATCCACTTGCAGTGACCACAGCATTAATAAACTTTTTACGGTTATGTTTAGACGTGGCGTTTGGTTTCAGTCGGGCGGCCCGGTTCTTAAATACCGAGAAAACACCGCAGCGACTTGAGAGCCAACGTGGCCCCGAGCGTCCGACCCAAACCGCAGTACGCCGCCAGCCGCCGCAGCCGTTCATAAATGTAGCGCTTCATTGATTCATAAAAAGAAGAGGAAGAAGAAGAGGAAGAGGAGGAAGGAGGCGCCTCTTAACGTAATCCAGCCCGCGATTACACGCCATTCGGTTGTGTGTAAATATGATTTCGGCTGCTCGGGAACAACTAGGGACACGGAGGCAGCGTTCGTTCAGACTGGCCTCGTGTTACCGGACTGACACAAGTCCTACATCCACTCTCATCTTTTCTCACATTACACGTGGTGATTTGATCCGATGGCATTGATGAAATATCGAATAGCGCATCAATTTATGAGTTGTGGGGTTTTTTTGTTCCCCCCGTGTCAGTCGGATATGGAGCCACCTCGGCCTCCACCCAGATAAACACACCAACGCTGATAAGCATCGGCCCACGGGAAGCCAATAAAGGGGGGGGGGGTCAGAGCCATGGTAGAATTAAGGAATGTTTTGCTGTTACGCAAACAGGAAAACAACACACCGTGCCAAATCTGAAACTGATTTAAATTGTAAAAAATCATCTCTGCAAAGCTCGCTCTTTAATTTAGTGATTAGTGCGTCATGGGGGCCGCTGTCCACCTCTCCAATCACATTTTATGAATACAGGCCTCTCCTTGGACCAGTATTATATTTTCCTTTCATCGAAGAACCAGACTTTTCCTAACACATGCCGAACCGATGGTTTTCGCGTCCCATCCCAACACCCCCCCCCCCCCCCCCCAATCCTCAGACGTGGCCCAGCAATCAGACCAGACCCAGCGCTCTGTTACGCATCACTTATTCATCCACAGCGTTGCACCCATGTTAGCTGGTATCCGTTCTCTTTTGTTCGGTGCTGACCAGACGGTAACGAAACGACCAGCGACCGGACGACGCCATTTCTAGTCGTGAACACAGCGGCTGCTCCGGAGCAGTTGGTGCTTTTCCTCAAAAAAAAAAATCGAAGAGGTATTGCAGTTGTTATTTCTGTAACCTAACACCAACCTGTGCAACTGTGTCGGTCTCCTCTCCGCTATTACGGAGGCCACAAAGACCGTCTCCCTAGGAGGAGGAAGTGGAGGTCGGGTCAGGCTAGCTCGTAGGCGTCCCGCTATCGGTCCCCCCGACGCTCCTTATGCAGAAAACACTGCAAAAGAGAAAAAGCACTTTCGCTTCCAGAGGCTTGAAAGAGTAAAGAAGTCCTGCGACCTCATCGCTCACTGTGCCACGTGCTTTGTTCAAAGAGCGCGTTTGCATTACAGCCACTGATGCTAACATTGACTCAGCCTGGGTACACAGTGAAAATGGGCTGTGATGTGCCGTCGCGAGTGCAGACTGAGGCCCGTGTGTCACCGCTGTTGCAGGACTACAAAGCAATTTCCCGGCGTGCAGATCTGCGCACAGAATCAATAAATCACATTCCTGATTACTCTGCAGGGGGAAATTGAGTTTGTATTGTTTCTCCAAGACAAATGTAGGCTCTGGGCAAGATAGATCTTATTTCCAGGGCCAAAGAAAGACAAGAACCAACACACACACACACACCCTCCACTCAGCCCTCCACTCTGTTAAACTGAAAACTACTTTTCCCTCCTTTC
The DNA here is from genome assembly GCA_016859345.1 of Istiophorus platypterus. Taxonomy (NCBI): domain Eukaryota; kingdom Metazoa; phylum Chordata; class Actinopteri; order Istiophoriformes; family Istiophoridae; genus Istiophorus; species Istiophorus platypterus. The sequence goes on along the minus strand of CM029126.1, from coordinate 4,683,606 downwards.
ACTTTTCTCTTTCATTACACTCCAAGACTCGGCCGTTCCTGTGGAGACCCCCCCCCACGCTTTTCTCTTCTGGTTTGCTCCATTTCTTTCAAGGTGGCAATTTCAATAACGGCCCGGCAGTCGGATCAATTGGGAGTCACAGAGCAATCCCGAAAGTTCTCCCGAGCTCTCTTTTCCGTTCCTTTCACCGGGAGCTGGGCTCCTCCCTGCAGAGTAAGGATGTCGCATCCTTATTTTACTGGGTTTTTTTCTCAAAAGAGGTCAGGGCAACACATCGTGGCACCAACGTTATAATCAGCTGTCGTCCAAAGAAACGTTATCGTCCCAAGGCCTGTGATTCCACTTCAGCCGAAGGGTTAAATTTCTCCTTTTATGATTGAAAATTCCTGAATTCTGAATTCACCCAGCAGACATTGGGAGGACGCAATGAAATGTGACATGTTGTTCATCATTGTTATTGCCGTCATTTCAGCTGCTCTAAATCCAAATTTGGACCCCAGAGTGCAAAAAAAAAAAAAAAAAAAAAAGCAAACACCGAATCTCCTCCTTGATTGTATGAAAACAAATGGGGGGAATGTTTAACCGGACAAAGCCAGAAATTCTGATTGCACCAGATACATTCTGATTATTTCATCTAGATATGTCATGGTTATATTTATCCAGAGCACAAGCAACGGTGGTGCCAACAATTTTTAGCCAACTGGACCCGACTTAGACACGTTCAAAAAGAGGTCAGAACATAGACCAAGTCTTCTTTAATATACGTCTTCTAATATACATACATACATATGCTAATGTCTGGAATGTGAGTTACGAAGCCAAACGTGTCATGAAGGAAAAAAAACAAAAAAAACAAAATTGTGCCCATGAATTAATAAACGCAGCCTGATGTAAACAGGGGAAAGTTCTCAGGTCACGGGAAATGGATTGTAAACGAGCGGATTCAGTGAGCTGGGTGGAAATATGTATGTGTATATGCTTCAGATTCTGCCCGTCAATCAAAATTTCGTTTTCCCTGATGTTACACAGCCTTAAAAGGCTTGAATGTTGCCACCATTTCATATCTTGCGCTGCATCGTGTTCATCTGAGCATTAAACTGAGTCATGCGAGGGCCCTGATTCAGTGTTTCACGTGCACAAATAAATAATCTGAGAATACGATCAGTCATTTGAGTGCTTGTGATTTATTATTTTGTGATTTACTTTGGTTTTTTTGGGTTTTTTTCTTCCCCTCCATGACACAAGCCTGGCTCTGTAGTTTTTGGCCAAATTGGTGAATTGAATATCAAATAGCAAAAATATCAAATATCAAAATCAATCAATCAGCGGCTCTTTGAAGTCGACCTTTTCCAGGGCCTGGGAACGAAAACAGGACGAGGGCAGGTCACCGCGCTGCCGCTCCTCTTCTTCACTCCGAACTTCACCCTGTTGGTCTGAAAAAAGGCTCCTTTTGAAAAGTGGAGCCTCCAGAAAGACTCCGTCTCTCTGGGAACATGTAGATACATGCATCCTTTTCTTTTTGTGGGTTTTTTTTATGTCTTCTGGCCACATTTTCCTGTTGCACTGTCTTGTATTAAGATGCCCCACCAGGGGTGGGGGGTGGGGGGCCAAGCAGAGAGAGAAAACAAACATCCTTTCTTTCCTCACAGCCAAGGACTTCCTGATCATGTCAGCCACCCCCCCCCCAACGCTCCAGAACAAGACGGTGCAAAGGGCTCAACAAGGGGCTTCGGTGTCAGCAAACCATTTTGTGCAGGTGTGGGCAGGCACCCGATTAACGTGGATGCTTTGGGGATGAGGTGCGTTCTTGCTGCCGCTGCAGTGCGCTAATGGAAGAACAGTCGTCGTCATCTATAGGATCATCGGGTTTTGTTTTTTGTTTTTTTTTAATAAGGGAGAATAAATGTTTATTGAGCCCCCGAGTCACGTAAGTAAATCTGACCTCATCTCAGCAGATAGAGGCGTGTGTGTGTGTGTGTGCGCGTCTCTCTGTGTCTGTGTGTGCGCACACTAATGTGCACGTGCACACGCACGTGCACATCCGTGCGCACGTGCACATTCGTGCGCCTTCAGTGGGAGCGCAGATGGAAAAACTCGCTCCGGCTCGATCTGTAAATCACAACGTCTGCTGCACTCAATCAAATAGCTGTTTGGTTTTTCTGCGCACAATTATAATCAGATCCGCGACTTCCAATAAACCGCTCCGATGACGCCGCGTCGCTCACATTGCGGATGAGGTGGAAAGTGCTTTTTTGAGTCGGAGAAAGTTATTTACGAACTTCTCCTCAGAAACATATTTTATTGTTTCCATTTGCGCCGCCTTTACTTTCAGACGATCTTGAGCAGAACTCGTAAAATATCACTAATATCCTTGTTTGTTTCTTTTTCAACCCGCTGTCTTTTTAACCTTTCCCTCTCTCCCTCTTACTTTGCTTCTTCCATTTCTTTTATTTCTACTTCCTCCAATCTTTCCTTCTTTCTATCCTTGTAGGCATCTTCTCTTATTTTCTTCTCTCAGTCCTTCTTTCCCTCAATCTCACCTCATTTCCTTCCTTCTTCAACTGATGTAAAAGCAAAAGAAGAAATATGCATATACCCCCTGGACATACAAGGTAAGTACTTTTACTTAAGACACTTAAGCACAATTTACTGCCAACACTCGCTCTTTCTCCCTCAAGCAACAGGCTGAGTCCAGGGCTTTTCCTCTGTGGCACGGATTTGGCATTTTCACTTTTTTTCCAGCGCTGTTTATGTGATCGGTAAAACATCTTTTCCCAGCCACGGAGCCTCCTGCTGCGTGACACATATAGAAACCCAATCAGACCCGTGAGCTTGCAAAAAAAAAAACCCAAAAACGGGCTCCCTCTCTTTCTTTCGACTTACGCGCCGCTGGGAAAAAGAAAAACGCTCTGCGTAGGCAGCAAGTTCGACAGAACGTAGAACGGTAACTCGCGTCGAAACTCTTCAATAAAAGCCTCTGGTGTCGACTCCGGCTCCCTGCAACACGGCACCGCGTTCGGCCGCTGATTGGAAAAAAGTGTGTGTGTGTGTGTGTGTGTGTGTGTGTGTGTGTGTGTGTGTGTGTGTGTGTTGGGGGGGCATGGCGAGAAGCGAAGGGCTGAAGGACTGAGACTGGTGATCACTGTTCCGTTCATCCAGCATCAGCCCTTTTTTCCACCGTTCGGAGGCTTCCCGGCGTATTTCTTATTATCTGCAGACAGGTCTGTTAAATACAGATTAGACGGGGTGAGAAAAAAGGGGGACGCAGAAATTCCTTAGAGAAACGATCTGTCTTCCCGTTGGTTATCTAGGCTTTTCTCCATGATGCCCCCCCTCCCGCCTTTGTGTGTGTGTGTGTGTGTGTGTGTGTGTTAGTGTGTGTGTTTTTCTCTCCCACTGATCCAGCTGTGCTCCATATTTCAACCCCTTGTTCCAGCAGATTTTCAATTGAGCTATCCCCGTAATTCAAAGGAAGACACTGAGAAAAAAAAAAACCTTTTAGGCTTTTATCTGTCTGGGTTCTTTTTTTTTTTTGTTGTGTTTTTTCCAGGAGTCATCGTATTTTTTTTGATGACCTCGCTGATTCGAGATGCGCGGGGCCACATATTTCCTCATAATTACCCTCCGCTTTCACAAAGAAAGTCAATAGATCCATATGAGTGCACACGTGAGTCTCGGTACAGTAAGTGCGTGTCGGGCGAGTGCTCCATTTAAAAAGGCAGCGCCTCTGTGGTTGCAAATCCAAGGGGGTCTGTGAAGCCACATGCTACCGTAGCTTTCCAGAAAGCTGTTTACGCCAGTTACCGATACTGGGGAACTGGCCAATTAAAGACGTGACCCCCCCCCCCACGTATATTGAACAAAATAGCTTGTAAAGGATTATTTAAAGTCTTAGAACAAGAGGGAAACTTCACCACATCAAGAAATAAAGAAATAAATAGTAAACCTACATCAGATAAATATAGACAGTAAATCTGGCCGGTAGCATTATAGACAGGGAGGGGATCAAAGTCATTGACCAGGAGTCAGCGCACAGACCAGGGAAAGGTCTCAGGGGACGTTTGGCGCGAGTGGAGTCAAGTCGGTTTCGTTCAGTGTCACAAATGACAAGTTTGCCTTGGGGGGGGGTTACAATCGGTCGGCATTCATTCCCCTAAATCGCCCGGATTTACAGATTTGTCCGGACTCAACGAGCGTCCCCCGACTCCTGGAGTTTCCGTCTGTTCGGTTCCGTTTTTGTTGTGATGGGAAACACAATCGCAGCCTGGCTATATGTTCGGAGGCTTCCAGGGTGGCTGGCGCACTTACAAAAAAACCCGACACGGAACCTGGCGGCGGAGACACGCATGTGGTTGGGTTTAGGCGCCGCAGATGCACTCTGGCAAAAGTTAGACAAAGACCAAGGTTTCGGTTAATTGTAGACAAAGTAAAACAGATTACGTCACTTTTCGAGTCAGCGCCGAATTCTTCTGTTGCAAACCAAGACCACAATTGTTCCTTAACATTAACCAAGTGCCATCAGGGCCTGAACATAATCCTTTAACAAAAAAAAGTTCAATTATGAGGGAAAATGGTTTTTAGGGCTACAACTGGTTTTTCTTTTTTATTAATTAACGCACCAATTGCCTTTTCATTTTCAAATAAATGACTAAGTTATTTTTTAATTACTGAGAAAATAGGACTGTCGTTGAAAGAAATGTTCACTTTAAAGCCAAGAAAATATTTTGGAAAAAGCTTCCTCCATGTGTGTTGGATTCCTGTTGACAATTTTCACATTTCACGGTGTGTAGACTTCTCGTTTGTTTGTTCTCTCTATTTTTAGCCATTATTGTAAAGAAAGGGGGTGTTCAAACGCACATTCAATGGAGCAACACTCACCATACAATCAAAATCAGCTTTTGTCATGTCTTAGAAGATGCTATTGCATAAAACTAGACATTTTTCAACAGATTCTATGGTGAACTTTGTTTCTGTGCGTTTGAGAGAACAAAGAAACAGATGTGGACGTTAACAAGGAGATGATTTGTCCTCAGTGGCTAAATTCCTCAAAGAGACATAACCTACTCTAAGTTTATGAGTTTTGGTCTTGGAGCCTGAAGACAGAGCTGTCAGGAAATCAAGACAAAGTTGAATATACAATGTATTGGCAGTCTAAATGCACCATCACGATAACCACACATAATCCATCAATGCCTCTCTGCATTTTCTGGCCGGACGGCAACAGGAAGGCCATCCCTAGAAACACAAATGTCTTTGACTGACTGAGGGCTAATATTAAACCATTGGTTGGCCGACCGATTGTTGGAGTTTCATTGGCCATTGCTCTTTCAAGATGAAATGGTGCAAACAGTTTCTATGGCGTCACTGGGGGGCGGGGGGGTGTCTTAAAGGCAGTGTTTCCAATTTAGCACCTTTGTTGCTAGATTTACCTACTTTTCACACCCCTTTAGTAAGTATTCTTCACAAGAACACCTAGCAACAAATGTAATGACTTTTTTGAACAAACTTTAGCGACTTTCTGTAGAAGAGAGTTGCCCCATGAGCGTGAGGTCAGGCTTTTCCTCTGCAGATACACCTGTCTATGTGTCTCGGTCGACTGACCCCATGGCAGCGTTCAGAGCCCTGAACAGGCTTCTAACTTCCTCTCTAAATGATCAGATCACATGTAAATGTGAACGCCTTTATTTGGCTGCATTAAAATACTGTATATGTGAGCACAGAGAGTGGGAGAGAAGCAGATAAAGAGTGATCCAGCCACATACTAGGCTTTGACCTCTTCTTGTTGCCTTACAAAAGGAGAAATGATGTGTTTTCAGCAACAGAGATACTCTAAAGTTGGTAGAGATCAACTTCTTGTACCGAGTGAGTAAATGTTTGCATAACCCAACACGCAGTCTTGCATCAAAGCTTTAAAAGCATCAACGCAATAAGACATTTAATGGGTAATTAAAAGAGAGCGAGCATCTCACAAAAAGACATGAACTCGACCAAATGAGGTCGAGAAAGGTCAGACGTCGCGGAGTCATAAGCTCAAAGCTGTTCATTCCGGCTCTGTGGCTGCGATAACGGCTTTAAATGAGGACGTCTGCAAGTCAAATGATCAGATGTATGCGCATTATATTTGGAACATGGCCTTGTAAAGACAAAAAAAGAAAAAACTCAGTCACTTCTCTGACTATATGCGTATGATCAGTCTGGGCGTTGTTTTATTGTTCTTTTTGTCTGTCACGTGCTTCGCTTCATTATGTTTTAATGCTCTGGCCAGCACCGTGGTGAGCTTTTCACGCCACCAGAGCAGCAGTTCGGACTCGGACCCGGATTTCGGTGGGACTGACCGTGTTGAATCCTGGGAAGAGGCTGACGGCGGAGGCCGTTTCCAGCGGAAACGGGAGAAACTGCTTCACACCCAGCGAGGTCTGGACGGCGGGCAGGGCTGGACGCACCAGGGTGGGCATGAGGCCATTCTGACATGTGTTACCTGGGGGAGGGAGAGCAGAGGCAACATGTTGAACCCCAGACAACGGCACAACCTGGCACAGAGGCCGGAGCCAAAACCCGTCCTGTTTACATGCAAGTGAGCCTTCAGAGAGAGTGTGAGTGTTTGAGTGTGTGTGAGTGTGTGTGTGCCCGTTTGGTCTCTGCCGCCTGCGTAGCGACGTCCGTTCGCACCGCACGGCAGCTTCCTGTTCGCGTAAAGCGGTGATGATTAACCCTTCAGCACCCGAGACGCCGAGGCCGCGGAGACTGACCTTCCACGCTGCAAATCCAAAGTTTGATTTGACTTAAATTAATGCCAGGAGTTAAAACAAATTTTGGCAGTTTGTAGAATGTAGAAATCCCCCAAATCTCCAATGTGTGTGGTTTTAATGCTCTAACTCAGGCTTTGAATCATACGTTTGGGGGAATTTCATGGTCCACAACTTTTTTTTTCTCTCTTTTTTTTCCCCTTTTTTATTTTTTATTTTTTTGAAACTCTTAAACACCTCTCGGCTGATGAAGAACGACGCAAAGTGGTTGAAAGCCACAAAAAAGGAACACAGAGATCACGACTCGGAGAATGAATGCCCGCGATCGAAGTAAATAAATAGATAAAGGCGAGATTTTTACAGTCTCATTGCGCTTTTTCAGATTTATATTTTACTACCAGCGCCTCGTAACTCAATCTGCAATCTCGCGCCACTATTTTAAACCCCTAGTATTCACGATTACTTGCACATTTTAATTTCAGGGCTTTTTACTTGAGTACGTTCATGTTCTGTGTGGAGGGGGGGGCTACCTGCACCTCAGCGCTTCCACCACCTCCACCTCCACCTCCACCCTCGTGGTTAAGCGCTCCATTACTGTTAACTGGCTGAGACCTTTGGTCTGTCATTCACCAGCCGCTGGCTTAGGAAACCGCTGAATCAAATTTCTCCACGATCCGACCCAACTTGTGCAGCGAGAACAGGTTGCACGCGGGAACCCGCGACCCGCCGCTCGACGGCGCTGACCCCAAAAAAAACCCATCTCCCAATCACGAGGCCGCCGTCACCGCCGGCTGATGTGGAGCGGCCGCGGCAGGCACAGCGCGTCTTGAGAGATGATTCACGAGAGGCCTGGCCCACACATCTCTAGGAAAAACAAAAGTAAATACTTCACTTTTATTGTCATGTGAGTGCGCCACGCCAGCACAGCGCTTTATAAACCACCAATTGGAAACAGCACAGGGCTGATTTCAACACGGCGGGGATCAAAAAAATAAAAGGGAGAAAGAGAAAGAAAAAAAAAGGCAGAGAAAACCGTCACAGCCTTCCAAAACACTGGGAATTAAAGAAGCCATTTCGCAAAACCGTAATGAGAACCAGAGGGATCTTTTTTCTCTTTCTTTTTTTTATCACTGCACATTTAACAACAGTGGAATTCTGGGCCAGCATGGCTCTAAAGCACTGGCAGATACAGATATCAAACCACTGTCTTGAGACAAATAAAAACAAGGTTTGCCACATTTGGTCCCAAGGCAGTGGTAAGGGGTGAATAAAAAAAATAAAAAAGCAAAAGTCATAAAGACGCGAAGAGAGGAAGGGGGGGGGCAGGCCATGGATGCTACCCCCCCTCCTCCCGCTCCGTCTTCTGTCTTCTCCCTCCAGTCGCCGGAGCGCTGCCATCTGTTGGAAAAAGAAACACATGCCGTCTTTGGTGTGGAGGCACGTCCCGGTCCCAACTTCCACAAAGCAGATCCTTCTGGGGGGGGGATCATCCGACCGTGCCGCTTCCCGACACGCCGGGCCTGACGTCAGCCCCCGCCCCCCGCCCCCCGGCCGGGTCCGCCCTCCGCCGCTCCAACCTGCGGCGAGTTATTTTAAAAAACGCGTCCGTCCGGGGGGGGGGTGATGTGTGGGCCTGGTCCGCGGCCAAACGAGGAGTGACAAACTGAGACGCGAGGTTTTCTTTGATGGGGTCGTGCTGAGTTTGCTGATTGATGGGAGATGGAATCTGACATGTCACCGCGACTCGAGTCTGTTAGTTTTCCAATCTGTAACATCACACAGATGATTTGTTCCAGCACTGAACAAGAAATCACAATGAAATCTCATTTTTCTATTGACATTTGGTGGGAGAGGCCTTCTCATCCTTTACTTGAGCGTTAATAGACGTATGGTCTTGAAAAAATACTCCATTACAAGTAAAAGTACAGACGCAGGCTCACGTATGGCGAATGGGCCCTTTTAGCTTGTTTTCTGCTCAATATTTTTTTTTTTAGCATTATCTATGTATTATAAGGCCCATTTTCATATTTCAGCTGATCCACTTGAGGCTAATATAAAACGCTTTAATTGCTGTTGTACATGTTGCGTCCTATTTCAGAAGTTGTTTATATGTTTTTATGAAAAACATGAGTTGTTAAAGAAACTAGCAACTACGGATGTCAAATATATATAGTTGCAGAATAAATAAAATACTTTATCTCCGGCTGCAATGTGATGAAGTAGAAGTATAAAACATCGTTAAAAAAAAAAAAAGTAGAATAAAATGTAAATAAAGCACAAGTACCCAAAGGGCTTATCACTGTATAAAGTATCTAAAGCTTAACTTAAGTTTAGAAACAGCTAGAAATGATTTTCCTCTGTCCCCCGTTGTGAAATGAAACACGGGAATGATAACCCAGCCAACATGTCCAAACACAAAACCGCATTCCAGCCCGCAGAGGTTAGTGTTTCAAACTCTCCTGAGCCCGATCATCTGTCAACGCCACCACAATGCGCTGGGTGGGGGGGGCTGTGGCTGTTAGGCTGAACCTTAACCCCCCCCCCGGACCTCTGAGCGACACGCACGAACCCCAAGGTACCACGCTAACGGCATCCGTGGTTACTCACTTTGCGAGGGGTGTCACTTTTGACTGGAGTTTGGTTTTCGGAAAGATGCTAATATCTGAGCGCCGGTCGGGCCGAGTCCCTGCGGCCGACGCTGACAGCGGGTTGCTTCGGGCGGCTGGGGGGTCGGGTCAGCTCGGGGGGGCCTGCGAGAAAACCGTGGAGGAAATAAAAAACGAACACAAAAGTAGCCGGAACAAATCAAAGCCCAACAAATAAAAGAAAACAAAGTAATCCAAACGAAAACCCTAGTTATGACTCGCTATAACCCCCCCACACACACACCACCCGCTGCTTCTTACGCTGCCGCAACTATGCCGCGAATGAGGCATAGTTGCTGCTGCAAAACCGTCAACATCTTAAAACTGTGTTTTGTCACAGACGGTCACAGGGCAGCACCTTTGAAAAGGCACTCATCATCTCTAATATCAGCAACGAAGGGAGGTTGTTCGGTACGATGTGAAAGGCGAAGGTGTTTACGACGAGACGGCGGGAAAGCAGCGCTCCTATGGAAATCATGGACCGTTTTAGCACCCTTCGGCTCACTGTTTTGGTTTCCCTGAGAAACGTCGCCCCTGTGGCTCAGACTAGCCGATCTCAGCTAACTTCCTAGCTCCTTTTGCAGGACCGGAACCGGCATCTGTTTTAAACTAAAAAGGTGCAAGGAAAAAACAACAAAAAAGAAAAAAAAACATTTCACGCTTCCAGGAAAACATCGAACGTGCCAGAGCTCAAAAAGCCAGAAAGACCGAAATCTGAGTCGCGCTGAGAGGGAACGTTGGTCACGTCGGCGGAAACACGACTCCGAGCTGGATGCCGACTCGCTCCGCGTCTGCTTCGTGCCCGAAGCCTCCGCCAACTCGTCGGCCACATAAACTTCACGGGGCCGCGGCGTGTTAAAACCGGCGTTGCTCCAAACGCCAGTCGATGCGCGCCACAAAGACCTTATCGTGGCGGCTGCCGTCCTGCTTCTGCGGTCGTGTTTTCTTAAACTAAATTTTAATTCCTTTAAATTAGCACCTGCCAGTTGGCACGAACTGAACCTGAGGCTTTTGGGGTTTGTTGTTTTGTTTTTTTTTTCTCTCTTGCTTGTTCCCAGAAGTGTAATGATGTAGAACGGAGGAGAGAAGAGATCCGACTTCTGGAAACATTTGTAACAGATCAGAGAGGATGAGAGCTCTTTGGGTTTCTTTTTTTAACCGCTGGCCTTTGTTTATCCGTCCTCTTTGAGGCTGCGCTCGATGATGCGGCGCGGATGTCGTGAGCCGCTCGCCGGACGGGACGCGGCGTGGCGACGCGCCTCAGACTCCGACCGTCCTCTGCATTGCCCTTTCCTCAAAGATTCACTTATCCGGGCTCAAGCGTTTTTTTGTTGTTGTTTTTTTTTCTTACTCCTGCGGCAGCTCGTCAAGAGAGAGAGACAGAGAGCGAGCGAGCGAGCTAGAGTAAAACTGATGTCTGGAGGACGCCGGCTGGCATTAATACTTAATCATCTTGTGCCGCCCTCCTCTGGCTCCCGCCTCCTCTCGGCGTCCTGGCCGCTGCCCCTGCGATAAGATCCGTCAGGAGGAGCCGGGAGCCCACGAGGCCCCGAGAGCCTCACAATAAAAAATAAAGAAATAAACAAATAAAGGATCGCCCTCGCGGAGCCGTCCACGTTCCCTCGGCAAATATAAATCCAATTATTAGATAAATCTGAATTCCACCAAAGTCATTCGTATGCTGGTGACGTTCCGGATGTGATTAACACCTTTTGTGTTTTCCGAGGAGTTCGCCGATTATATCCCGGGACCCTCGACGCGCGGCGAGATCAGTGCCCGCCTCCGAGGCAGGACGATAAAATCATTTCACCCCCATTACGGTGAACAAAGTGAGAACAAAGGGTGGATTTAAAACATTCTCATTTCTTTCTTTCTTTTTTTTTCTTTGAAAGCCACACTTCCGCTGGTTTTCCAATTAACCTCTAAGTTCTGTCTTCTTGAGAAATTCCCGTAGATCTCAGGCGTGGGACTTGAGCTGCATGATGCACGCTGCCCCCCCGCCCCCCGCCGGGCTCGCCGGATCCCCGCGCGCCCTCGAGAACCCTGGCAGGGCTACGGTTCTCCTGCTTCGGCCGCCCCGGTTCTGATGCCCGTGGACGGCTCTCGCAGCGGCGCCGGAGCGTCCTTTTGACCCGCGTGGTTTCTTCGTTTTTTTTCTTTGCTTTTTATCCCCCGTTTTTCGGTATCTTGTTTCGCAGGGGTCAAGAGTCTCGCCCGGCTCCTCTAACGATATCGCGCGCTATAACTCATCCTAACAGAAGACTTGTTCTGGTTAAACAGCAGCGATGCAGGCCGGGGAACAAACAGCGTTATTAATCTTTTAAGAGATACCATCTATTTCCTCGGCGCGGCGCGGCCGTGCACTCAGGGCTGCATTCATAAATGCTAAAGCGATGCACGTCCTGACCAGAGCTGACCTTTACTCCTCTCGTCTTCTCGGGCTTTTTTGTCTCAGTTTGAGCGGCGGGAGATACGACGGGTTCGTGGTCGTTCCGTCCGGAGGTGGGGGGGGGGTGCAAAAAACCCAAAATCCCCAGGCGTCACCGGCCACGGCGACCTCGCCGATCGGCTCCTCGGTTGGAGGCCAACGAGCTCCTCCGTTTCCCCACCTCGTGGTTAAGCGTGCAGGGGGAGGGAGGGATGTCAGGTCCGGGAACCCGTCCATCCAACCAGACCCGCATCACCTTTACCCCCCCCCCTTTGTTTCACACCTGATCTGACACCGGCGGCGAATCTCAAAGAGCTGAAGCTGTCGCCGCACCTGACAGCTTATTCATTTATAGGCTCCCAGCTCCCTTTTTTTTTTATCCAGCCCCCCCCCCCGGTGTGTCGTCTGGCATAACAGGAGAAAATCCTTCTCGCTCTTACAAGCCACGGTCTGTAACTTCAGATCGCTTTAATCCCCCGGTTATAGAAAAAAAAGGGAGGGAGTCTTTCATTTAACAAATGGCCTCCTCAGACCTCCGGATCCCTGTAATTATTCCTGGGCTGTCACTGTAAGCCAGCCGTGAGAGGAGCACTTGACGAGGAGCCGCTCGCGCATTAAGTCCTCCTAAGCCTCCACTTCGCCTCCGTAACAACTAATGGAAGGAGCCTTCCCTCCGTCTCCCTAAACGTCCCGCGCGCAAATGGCGAGCGAGGCCGCCGGAAGGCCGGCGACCCCGGCCCCTCCTCGGATCCCGGGGGGACGGGGACGCGGTCGAAACCGCCGGAGCCCGGATTCCTCGGGGATTCGGTCCAACAGGCCGGGGGGGGGGGGGCTGCCTGGTGAGCAGGTTCATTCAACACTTTCACGGATCCCTCAGCGTGAAACTTCACGCTCTGCTCTATTTTTCTCTTCCCCTTCTTTTAATTTGCTGCCGTAACAGCAAGCAGCTCTCACTCATCTATCTTCTTAGTCTCCAGAACAAGTAACAGGCTGGAACAGTCACATTTAGGAGGGGGGGGGTTCTGTGAGTGTGTGCGTGTGTGTGTGTGTGTGTACTTCTACTCTGCGTTTGACCGTGTTAAAGCACATGCAGTGAACACACACACACACACACACACACATAAAAGGTCTCCTAGGTGTGTAACTTCACGCTCTTTTCCTTTAATGGAAACCAGCGCTTCTCCCTCCAGCTTCCAGAACAAGTGAAAAACACACATTTACGCATAGGTGAAGGAATCCGCAGGCGCGCGCGCACGCACGCGGACGCACACACACACGCACGCACACGCGCGCGGACGCACGCGCGGGGGGCTAGGTCGTGCGTGCGCCCCGCGCCGCTCACGCACGCTCCCCGCCGACTCACCGAAGAACATGCTGCCGTCCATGGCTCCTCAGGCTCGCGGCTCCGCTCCGTCTGCTCTCCGGTGCCCCGCCGGTGTGCGCGCGTCGCCGGGCAGCAGCCCGCGCATGTCTCGCTCTCTCGTCAGGGGTGCGTGCGCCCGTGCATGTGCGTGTGGACCGACGGCGGCGTCCACGGCCGGGCTCACGCTCGCACTCTGCACGCGGCTGCTGTCTGTGGACCTCCGGATCCGCCTCGCTCTCTCCCGCTCTCTCTCTCTCCCTCCTCGCTCTGGTCCTGCCTTGCCTCTCTCGTCCCCTCCTCCTGCTCTGTGGCTCTTCCCCTCCCTCCTCCTCCTCCGTCTTCCTCCTCCTCCTCCTCCTCCTCCTCCTCTGGCCCCTCCACTCACTCGATCCCTTGGCTTCTTTCCTTTCTCTCTCTGAGGTGTCTATGTACATTTTTCCAGCATCAGCCTCTTCTCCACAAACGTCTCTCTCTCTCTCTCTCTCTTTCTCTCTCTCTCCCTCTCTCTCTCTCTCTCTCTCCCTCTCTCTCTGTCTTTCTCTCTCCCTCCCTCCCTCTCTCTCTCTTTCTCTCCCCCTCCCTCTTTCTCTGTTCCTCACTCTCTCACCCCACTCTCTCTCTCTCTCCCTCTCCCCCCTCTCTCCCTCCCTCTCTCATTCTCTCTCTCTCCCTCTCTCCCTCCCTCCCTCTCTTTCTCTCTTTCTCCCCCCCTCCACTCTCTGTATCTTTCTCTCTCCCTCCATCCCCCTCTCTCCCCCTCTCTCTTTCTATCCATCCCTCTCTCTCTTTCTCTCTCCCTCTCTTTCATCACTCTCTCCCCCTCCCTCTCTCTCTCTCTCTCCCTCTCTCTCCCTCCCTCACTCTCTCTCTCCTTCTCTCTCGTTCCCTCTCTCTCTCTCTCTTTCCCTCCCTCTCCCTCCCTCTCTCTCTCTGTCCCTCCCTCTCTCTCTCTCCCTCCTCTCTCTTTCCCTCCCTCTCCCTCCCTCTCTCTCTCTGTCCCTCCCTCTCTCTCTCTTTCCCTCCTCTCTCTTTCTCTCTCTCCCTCTCTCTCTCCCTCTTCCTCTCTCTCCCCCTCCCTCTCTCCCTCTCTCTCTCTGTAGGTGTCTCATCTTTGTTTTATGTGTCAACCGAGCTTCTCTCTCTCCACCACCGTCTCTCCTTTATTTGATCTTATTCCCCATCCCCTGCTTCCATCTCCAGTCCTGTCCTCTTCTTTTTTCTTCATCCTGACTGCTCCCTCGCTTCTGTCTCTTCCATACATCTCTCTCTGCCTCTTCCTCTGTAAATATCTTTGCAGTGTGGGTTTTTTTTTTCTTTCTCTCTCGCCGCCTTTCTTCACTCACTTTTTGCCTCTTTATCGTTTTCTTCCTTTCACTCTGCACGTTTGTGTGCATAGGAAAAGAAAAAAGAAAGGTTGCCGGGAGAAATCATGTTATGTCGGGAACTGGGCGACGTAGAAAGGCGGAGGAGACCAAAAACAGAGCTAAGACCAGAGTGCTAGCTGACCAGAAGCGCAGGCTGCAAACAAATGGTGCTCTGTGCCTGTTGGATGTGACCGTTGTTCGCCAGCCCAGTCATTAAACTAACCTAACAAGGTGATAAGGTGACGGCGTTACGCTTACGGCTCGCTACGGTGGCCTCAAGGGGCCAAAAAAACCCCAATACTGCGGGATTAAGGTGTGTGTGAAGGGGGGGGGCGCCTCAGGTTGGTGTAAAGGAACAAAAATCATAATATTCTGATTGACGGGAGTTTCTTCCACTAACATCAAAACAAATCGAATAAAATCAAAGATGGCGACACACGTACTCTTTTAAATGCTGGGATTGCGCTAACCTGCCGTCCACGCCGTCTTGGAGAGGCTCCAGCTGCGAGCCGGCGAAGAACCCCGCCGCCATCTCCGATTTGATGGGTTCATGGGAATCCTGTTTTCTGTTACGCCGATATTTTCCCACCTTCGTCTCTGGGCAGATTTCCAACCGTGCAGCGATGTTACACATTACAACTTTGTCATTAGTTTTATGAAGCGTGTTTTTTGTGGGGGTAGCTGGTAACTTCTTTACTGTATCAAACTCTAATAACCATGTATACATGCTGCAGGTCTGTAACCCGATGCCCCCCCCCCCCCCCAGCCCCATTCCCCCATTTTGGAACCATGGCTAATTCATTTTAAGAGTTTTAGTGGTACAAGATGTTGCTTTGTGGAGCCTAAATGTGTGTGTGTGTGTGTGTGTGTGTACATTACAAGGACCAGTTCGAGCTTTAAAACCCATCGGAGTCAGGACATTCTCAGAAGTTTGGGACATTTGAGGGTTGAGACTTCAGGCTTTAGGCTCCAGGTTAGAATCAAGGTTTAGCTTCAGGTCAGGATAAGAGACCAGGGAACGAATCCTTCCAACGAGTGTCGCACAGTGATAAAAGCATGAATGTGCGTGTGTGTGTGTGTGTGTGTGTGTGTGTGTGTGTGTGTCAGTGTGTATGTGTGTGTGCACTGGAGCGTTTGGAGCCGGTGCGACCGCCGTCTGTGCACCACCTGTTTCGGGACTTACTCGACACTACAGAGGCTACCTGGCTACCTGGCCCCCAGGTCTCGGTTCCCATCGCTCTGGGACCCCCCCCCGGTTAGAGACCGGGTTCCATGATGCTGAAGGAATCAGATTACCGCAGAGACCCGAGAGTAATACAGTTACTTTAGTGCATGTAAGTGCGCTGATTGATGCGGTTTAATTTTTTTTGTGCTTCTCCTCTGTTCTCTTTCACATCCTTTTTTTTCACATTTCACTCTCTCCTGTCTTGTTCTCTTGTTCTGTTTTCATTTAGTCTCTCTCTCTCTCTCTCTCTTTCTCTTTCTTTTCATGAGTCTTCTTTTTTTCCTGTCTCTGGATGGTTGTAATCAGACTCAACAGGAGCTGATATCAGGCTGCTGCTGCTCTGCTGCTACAGCCACGAGACACTACTGCTGCTGCTGCTCCCTATCTGTGGTCTTCAAACACACACACACACACACACACACACACAGACGTACAGAAAGAGATAAACAACCACTCCCTTAAATACTAAAATATGCCCCCCCCACACACACACACACACACACACACACACACACACCCACCAAGAGAAACACAACCAGCAGAGGCTCAAAACACTTGAGACACGCACACAAACAAATCCAAACAGGCTTGTACGCCCTCATAAGCTCCCGACCCACACACACACACAAACACACTCACAAACACACGCACACAGATACACATATATACACCCACTCTTACAGAAACATACAAACAACTGCACACAAAGACTCTGTCAGACAGCAACAGCGCTGAGCACACATCTGACAAATTGAACAGCCGCATGCACGTATGCCCCCGCCCCCCATCCCCCCAGCCCCCGTCCGTCCATCCAGTGCAATGCAAGGAAAACATGAATTATGCGGAAAGCATGTAATTTTCTATGAGGAAGACTGATAAGAAAAATGGATAATTGATAAGAAAATTGTCACCCTCGGCGATGATTTGTAGCTACAAGATGAGCAGGAAAAACACAAATAGAAATCGTCTACATATACGTGTCCCACCTGCCTCCGTCTGGTCGGGAGGTGAAGAGTTGCATCCTGCCCGACGGGCGCCAACCTCGCCGCGACATTTCGTCCCTCTTCGCCGGCAGCACATAGGCCGAGAGGCGGCGTCCGAGAGGCGGCGGCAGCCGTCGGCAGACAGCGCTCCGGGTTTGCTTTTGGGGCTTTTTGTTTATTTGTTTGTTTGTTTGTATGGAAAATAGTTTCCAGCCGGATGTGACGGCATCTACGTCAGAGCCGTGGGTGGTGGGTGGTGGAGGTGTGTGTGTGTGTGGGGGGGGGCATCCTGTATGGACTTTTTTCCAAATTCACAACTTTCACACCAGGATTTTGAACATCATCTTTTCCCGCTGAGCCAGTAATGCAAATATTCTAGTCCCACCTCGGCCGTTTATTTTCTACCTGCGGACACACGATGACATTCATTTCGTCGAGCAACGTGTTTTCACGCATCTGTTTTTTGCGGGGGGGGGGTAGCACTCAAGCCCCCAGGCCCCCAAGCGGCCCAGCGAAGGGATATCATGGAGCGTCGGGGGTTGGTCAGCCGCGGGCAGCAGCTCTGTTTCCGTTCTAAAGCAGGTGTGTTTACGTTGGTGATTCCAGGTGGGGGTTTAAAAAAAAATAAAAGGATCTCTTCTGTTTCCAGGGGGAATAAAAATGACGGCGATAGGCCCGTCTCCCGGCTGTCAATCCCGGATGACGGCGGGCGTGCGCGTGGAGTCAAATCTCCCTCGACCCCCCCACCCCCCCACCCCCCGGGCTGCAGCGGATGGTGCCGGGGTTGTCATTTCGAGGTTCAGTTCACATGAATGGCACCTGGTCGGGCCCTCAGAGTTGAAGTCCATCGGATGAATCTGATACTGAAAAAGGAGGAGGAGGAGGAGGAGGAGGGTCTGTTATTCATCTCTGAAAAATCATGTCCCGTTATCTACTCTTAATTGATATCCAAACTTTTTTTTGTGTGTTTCTAATGGAAAAAAACATCCTGACGGAGGTAAACAACGGCATCATGCACGGTTGTGTCTGTGCATTAGCGTTCGCGGCCGTAGAAACATGGCGTCCGGACGCAGGGAACACAGCTTTGCACCTCTGCCTTTGTTCGCGACGACGGGGTCGAGCAGGATACTTCCCATGCGTGTGTGTTTGTGTGCGTGTGTGTGTGTGGCTGTGTGTGTTCGTCCCTGCCAGGGTGTACGTGTGTGTGTGTGTGTGTTTATGTGTGTATATGTATGTGTGTCCTGGGTCAGTATTCCCGCATGTGCTTAACCTCCGTCTGGGTTTTTCCGGTTCACACACAAACACACACAAACATAGACGCACAAACACACACACACGCACAGATATGCATACACACACTCCGTCTGATTGGCCCACTGTAACGCTGCTGCTGCCGCTGAAGGTCAGACAGAATTGACCGCTCCTGAGCTCCGGCCGCCAGTATTGACTGCAGATGAGACGCTGTCCTGATCAAAGCGATGTCTGACCGCGCGTGTAGCACGTGCACACACACACACACACATACACACACACACACACACACACACAAACACACACACGCAAACACACACAGACAAATACACGAATACACACACACACACAGATATCCATCCAGACAGACGTTCAGTTAGTGATCATCAGCTGTCGCCTCCAAAGTGAAAAATAAATTATATATTTATAAATATATATATGTATATATATATATATATACACACACACACAAATAAATAAATAAATAGAGAATCAAATACATTGAGTGTCCTCTGGTGCTCTGTGTGATTCTTCGCTGCCTTCTTCTCCTGCAGCCTCCTCTGCCGCGGCCATTTCACACGGCACAGATGTTTTCAATTAATCCTGAATTCCCATTCTCCCTGTCCAACCCCCCCCACACACACACACACACCACCATCCACCCCCACCTATTCCTCCTCCTCCTCCCTAAACCACCCCCTACACACACACACACACAGACACACACACACACCTTCCCCCCACTGAGCCCAGTTCCAGTAAATAAGTTTATTTCATATCTGAAATGGCAGCTCTCCCTTTCTACACTCCTTGCCCCCCCACCCCCACCCCCACCCCTACCTCCCCCCTCCACCCACCCATCCCCCCCCCGGTTCCCATCGTCCTTCCGCCGTGCACCGGCTGTGGCGAATGTGTTTTTTAACCTTGACTCGCAGGTGTCAGTGACGGACCAGGGCATTATTTGTCACCATAAATAGCGGTTAAGCAGCAGCGGCGGCGGCGACGGCGGCCCTGCAGGAAAAGCCCCAGTGCACGAGTACGGCCCCGGATACTTCATTAATCTTGCTGTCGCTCCCATGACGCTCTTCATTAGTTAGCGGGCTATCTGATCAACGGTGGGGGGGTGGCTTCGACAGGGGAGGGGGGGGGGTGAGAATCAACGGTCGGTCTCTGATTGTTTCTGGCCCATAACCAATCAGAGTCCTGGGGGAGGCCGACCCAGGCGGCGCCGCCGAGGAAACGAACCGACCCTGCGACAGAAACCCTTTGTGATGCACCGATTTCGTCAGGGAATGATTCTCCTCTATGAGCCCCCCCCCCCCCCCCCCAATCCTTTATTTGTCGTCTGGTTGTTTCAGAGCATCGGATCCAAAACTCTTTGTTCAATTGACGCCGACTCGGACTTGTCGTAAGAAATATAAGACCGCAGTGTTTACTTTAAATAGAAATAAACCTAAACCAGGCAATTTTCATGGAGTCAAAGTTGGAGTCCCTGAGATTTCCCATGAAATTGAGCCTCTTACCGGCGTTAGCGTCGGGGCCCCGTCGCACCGGAGCCGGGGCCCGGATCAGGTCACTCACAGGGGCTCCAGAGCAAAACAACGCATGCACGTAATCCAGCCGAGGTTTTCTTTTTCCCTGAAGCCGCCGCTTCGGATTAAGGTTTCAAACAGGAAAAAAACAAAAGGCAAATCAAAACAAAACAAAGGAAAGAAAAACAAACAAACAAACAGGTGGCTTTTCCTGTGAGAGCCAGAAGAAAAGCACCAAGAAAACATCTCGACTAAATAATGATCCGTCTTCTTCTTTCACTGTTTCCTTTTTTTTTCTTTTGCGAGGGGGGGGGGGTCATCGACAAGGTAACGCCGACTCCCACACTGGTGTGAGTGTGGGGGGGGCAAAAAAAAAAAACCTGCCTGGTGTCGCATGCGGCATGAAATCCGATTGTGGTTGCAATTATATTTAATAGACATCTTTATTAAAGCAACATGAGGTTTGTTTGGTCGCGCTGTAAACGGATACACCAGTTGTTCCTCTGATGTACTTTTGAAAAAGTAGCTGCCGAAAGAATGTTTGCCTTCGTGATGACATCCCGAAAAATTACAACTTTAAGGGTCATTTACTTGAAAGTTGTGCAGTTTCCTGCCACATTTAGTTTTATTCCTTTTTTTTTTTTTTTTTGAAGAGGCACCGCACACTTAAGACACGTGTCTCACGCTTCGTGGCGAACGCCGGGACCGCGGCGCGAGGACACGCGTCCGCGCCGGCGTTTCTTTCCGAAGAGGATCGGCGTTTTTCGGGGTGACGAAAAGAAAAAGAGAAGAAAAAAAAACGCCCGACGCAACATCTGCTCGTATTTTTAAAACCGTCCCAGGTCCAGCGGGGTCGAATTTATATACATTAAAGTACTACGTTTTACGGCCCCTCCAATCAGACGTGGCCCCGCCTCCTCCAGCGCCCGTCACTCTCAAATAAATACCGATCGAGACGAATCCTTTGGAGGAGTTAATGGAATTTTATTTCACTCGCGGTTTGGACTTGTGCCTCTTGGCGGACGCAGGAGCGCCAGCGGGCAGCGTTCTTCCCCCCCGGACCCACGCGAGGCTCGGCAGTGTCTGCAGGTGTCGGGGGGGGGGGAGGGGCCACGCTAGCACGACGCCGCTACTCACGTTTGCAATCTGTGTCTCTCACCAGAAAGTTATTCCGACCACAGCGCTGTCGACTCCGCTCGGGACGATGTTGAAAACGAGTAGATGGCGCGTCGTGACCCACGAAAAACGCCGCTCCTCTACAACGTCCGCCGCGGGGGATTTCAGAGGAAAAAGACCTCGACCCCCCCCAAAAAAACATACCCCCCAAGACACAAAAAAATAAAACCCTATAGTTTAGGTGCCCTGCATTTTTTTATGTGTCTCTCTCGGTTTTGCTTCTCTGGCCCGGGGACTTCACTGAGCAACTCGAGCCTTTGCACATTCATGCCCCCCCCCCCCACCCCCCAAGGCACTTGCCAACTTCTTAGCATTTTTAAAAAATTATTGAGCGGATGGAGTCCGACTCAGAGCAGGGGTGAAGCTACGCGTTGACCTTGTTCCAAAAAAACGTCAAAAAAATTAAATATGAACGGAAAAGCGTGTCGAGAGCGAGGCCATTTGTCTGCCAGCGAGAGAAAGCCGGGATACAGAGTTTCTAAGTTTTCGTGTGGGCGGACGTCAGACGAGTATTCGTGTCGGCTCGTCCGTGGCGTAACGCGAGATGCTGTAACACGCCAGAACGTCTAAACACCGCCACGCCTCCGGAGAGCGGCGGACAGAAAGTGTCGTGACAACAGCGTTCTGAAAAAAAAAGCAATTGAACAGAAAAAAGAAAAATTATTAACCTGAGTCGTTTCAGGTTTTTTTTCTTTTCTTTTTCATTCTATTTCCTTGGGAACGTAGAGCCGGTTGTGAGTCCTCCGCAGCGAGAGACATTCACCGGCAGGAACCCGACACCGTGGTCAGGAGGCGACGGGAGGTGTATATATAGGCGCAAGCTAGGTCCGAAACCACGCCGCGACCCGGCGCGTGGGCCACCCACACGTGTGCCGAGGAGGGCCGCCGTCCCCCCCGCCGCTCATCCCCTTTCAGGGGGTGCGCGCTGGGGGGGTACGGGTGTTTGAATCCGGTTTCCCCAGCGTTTCCTCTCAATGTGTTTCACATCACCGGGCGAATGGTGAACAGGCGGGAGATAACTGCCCGTACCTGGGGGGGAACACGGGGAACAAAAGTGGTCGGAAGAGCTCTCCCGTTCTGAAACCTGACACATGGCGTCCGGGGGGTGGCGGCGCTCCTAAGAAAAAAGCAGCGCTGGCTGCGCCGCTGGAGCATGTAACTGTTTCCAGCCGCGGCGGTGAGTCATCCGAGGACCTCTCGCGTTGAGGACAGCTTTATTCCTGGGGATATCGTCGGTGACGTGCGGTAGGAGACGCCACCGCCACAGCCGCCGCCGCCGCCGGGGGGGTCGACACGTCCGGTTGCCGCCGCACTGAAAATGGGGCTTTCGGGTGATCGCCCACAAAACGCTGCTGCATAACCGGCTCGACCTCTCGCCAAACTGTTGATCCATCTCACATCCTATATTTTTTTCTTGCCTTAGAGTTTCTCAGCAGAGGATCAAAGTGTCACTCACAGATCTTTTCACCATCCAATACCCCCCCAGCAATACCAACACCCCCCCCCCCCCTTACCCAATGGAGTAATTGGAAACAGATAGTGAAGTAACAGCCTGTGATTGTTAGCGGGGAAGGTTTCAGAGCGGGAGCGAGGACGCCAGAGGGGAACGACCACTGATGCGCGGTTCGGATGCAGGCGTTTGCTGCTGGATGGCCTGTCTTTGATACCTGGGTCGATGGGGGGTCGAGGGGGGGGGGGGGGGGGCTGCTTGTTTACTCAAGTATTAACACATAGGAGGCCGTCTGCCTTTTTCCTCCACTTCGCTTCAGAGGGAAATTTTGAATGTTTTTTTTCTTCAGCTTCCTTCGCTATGTTTTAATACTAGATGAACATCACGGGCGTTGGATAAAATTCTTCATCTCGCATCTCCATCCCATGTGCAGTCAGGGTCACGTCGCGAGCGGCCAACACCATCGCAAGGATTCATACGTCCGCGGCGCTCTGCATCCACACGCCCGAGACCGCTTAGTCGGCGTCGAGTCTCTTTCACCGCCGTTTTCAACGGGTTTCGTCTGGGCCTTCTGCAAAACGACGGCTGCCACACCTGCGGGTCTTGATCGGGGTCGGGGTCGCCAAACTTGGTTCACGTTTTCTGGGAGGTTGGCATCAGGCTACGACATCACACATGGCTGCGATGCAGAAGTGCAAACTGGCATCAAATACGCATTGGGAAAGATTCGGGAAAGACGGCGGTTTCAGTCAATAGTCAACGTTTCCTGAGTCACGTCACTGTCGACTTCCTCTCTTTTTAATACCTACAGTCAGTGCAACAACGTTCATTAAAAGGTTTGGGAATTAATCAGATTCGGAGGTGTATTGATTAGAGACATTAGATATCAGCTGGAGAAATAATTGCAAATGATAAATCTAGTTTATGTCAGTTCAGCTGGAATCAATATTTTTTGTAATTTTTAATAAAAAAAAATCCTCTTCATTTGTAAATAGTTGTATTGTGCTGTGGAAACAAATCTCCATGGGAACTAATCCAGAAAACCCTCCTGCAGGTCTCGGCCGCGATGTCGAACGTGGAGACGCACGATTTTCAAGAGCTTGTTTCAGTTCCCTTCAATTCAGCGTTATTTATTTATTTGGCGCCGTATCATAACAGACGTTATCTCAGAGCACTTTTCATATACAGCAGATCTGGACCAGACTCTTTATAGTTATTATTTACAGAGAGACAACATTTTCCCTGTGAGCAAGAAAAACTCCCTTTAACAGGTAGAAACGTTGAACAGATCCTGGCTCAGGTTGGGGGGGTGGGGCTCTACCGGCTGGGTCGAGAGTAAAAGAGAGAGAGAGAGAGAGATGGGAGGCAGGAGGGGGGAGAGAGAGCATAGCACAATAATGGGACTAATATCTATAGAAACTACAGTCATACTAACTGGGCTGATAATATTACTAATGGCACTAAATGAAATGGTAACTGGATCCAGACTCAGGAGCATCAGAGGCAGAAAACCTGCAGAAAGCAACAGGAGGTAGAGGAGGAGAGAGACGAGGAAGAGGAGGAGAGACAAGGAAGAGGAGGACAGACGAGGAGGAGGAGAGAGGAGAAAGACAAGGAAGCACAAAACAACAGGAGGGAGAGGAAGAACAGGCAGTAACGAGCATTTTTGAGGTGTTAATGTGCACAGGGAGCGAGGAGGAGGAGGAGGAGGAGGAGGAGCCCAGTGCATCATGGGAAGTCCCCCGGCGGTCTAGGCCTATAGCAGCATAGTGAGCGGAGGACTAGAGCTAAAGCTGAGATGAAGGATTCAAGACTAGTCTGAAAGTAGAGAAGGTCTCTGGAAGCAGGTCTCGATCTACCCAGACTGGAATATGGGTCCACTGCAGGTCAGCCTGACCCCCCCCCCCCCCCCCCCGCTCTGCTCAGGGAGACTCTAGGAACCACATATTAGTCCCGGGTTCTGGGGGCGGTGCGCTCCACTGGGGTAATAAGGTACCATGAGCTCTTTTCTGGTCCTGCGTTCTCCTCCGAGAGTGTATTTTTATTACTCATGTGGATTTTAGTGGCAAAGGGGAGGTGAAGCTGCCCCCCCCCATGTTGTAACTATCCCTCGATCACCTGAATCCGAAAAATTTCCATAATCTTTGTTTGGTTGAAATTCAAAAAAGCAAATTAAATATGACAAAACTATGAAATGCTTTGATATGCTACAGAACCCTTTTGTTTAAAAACCAAATATCCCTCCTACTTTGAAGCACTTTTAATTGATCCAAAGTCATAAAGACGCCCAAACCTATGGCTCATGCGGCGTCATGACCACATCGAACACATGCACCGATGTGCAGTTTGCGTTTGATGCATTGCCGACACAACCACATGCACACGCGGCGTCCGTTTCCATTTCACGCCGTATATCAGGACCCGAGATATTAAAGGGCAAACTCGAAAGAAAATGGAGACGCACAATCTAATCGCTGCCATCTCCCCGGACCCAGTGTTTACTCCTTATATTCTTTTTATTTAAATTTGAATCGATGTCCCTTTTCCATCAGTTGACAATTTTGCTTTCTAGGGTTCTGAGAGAGAAAAAATTGTTTTGTTGACTCTGCCTGTTGAGGTTTAACCAACCAATGTGATTATTTCTGTTCCCAATGCAGCTGTGTTTGTATAACAAAAAAAAAACCCTCCAATATACGTCTGAGATATTGTGCGTGACGAGGGAATGACAGACGGATAAAAGGAAGAGGCCCATTTACTATCGTACACCTTCTTTAAATATTTAGCTCTCGATAAAGCGACACAATGGAAAAAACGGCGGCGATCGGGCGACCAGGTGCGTTAACGTGGCGCCAGCATGGGCCCCAGACAGAGGTGAGAGACGTGAGAAATAATTTCAGTGTTTTGACTCAAAACCGCCGTGTTTATAAAGTCCTGGCTTTAATCGAAGCGGAGGTTCGAATAAATAAACCGCCGTCAGCTGTCAGCCAGACGCTGCCGCCGCCGGACGGGCCCCAACGCACCCCTCGGACAGGGGCGAGGATCCCACGGCCCCGACGGTGACCGCCGGTCGCTGGGCGGAGGGGTCGGCGGTATGGGCGGGGGTGGGAGGGGGCGTCCGGGGTGCAGGTAATTCGGATATGGGGGGGGGTTTATTTGTCGCACATTCTTTCCATGCACCACAGTCGGAGCCTCCTTGTAAATAACCTTGAGGTTATGTCTTTTTATTGAGTTACACATCGTGTGAGTTTTAATACTGAGGCCCAGCGGAAGAAAATACGTAAGAGGATACAGGTAGAAATTTCCCAGGGATCCGAAGCGGAAATATGCTGCTGTGAGCACCGATCACCACTGCAACGGCAGAGACTTCGGCTCTCCGGGGTTCCGTGACGGTCGATCTTACGCACCTGGCGCGGCGACTCTCTCCGGACGTTCCGAAGACACGCCGCTTCGAGTGAGCAACTCCGACCGCGACGCCACCGCCGTCCGGCCACTCGCGTGCTCGGTCTCTCACAACAGTGACAGGAAAACTCTTGTTATTTAAAGAGACGATCGTGGAAAAAAAAAGAGACGTCACCTTGACGACGAGATCTGGAGCCGTTCATTCCAGACGCGCTGACGGAATAATAAGAGATCTGTCACTGTCCTCTTTTCGGAGGGGAGGTCGGAGGTCATTAAGCGGAGGACTCATCGAAATGTTACTCGCTGCAGCGCCGCATCTGTTTTCTGTAGCCCCCCCCCCAAGCTCCTCCAGTCGACGCTGGAAAATACAGCAAACATTTTCTCGGACGATTTTCACAAAGGCCGCCTTTGTTGAGCGGCCAAGAGGTTTTTTTTTTTGGACCGCATCGTGAAACACGCTGCAGAGTCGATGTATGACATGTCTGTATGCCCCCCCCCCACCACACACACACACACACACACGATGCAGGGGAAACTCTCGGTTCCTGAAAAATAAAAAGATTAAATAAAAAAATAAAAGATAAAAAACTAACGAGGGCAGAGTTGATAGGAAAATTGATTTTTTTTGAAGCCCCCAGATCTGCTACTGCTTGTGAGGAAAAAAAAAACCCACTGGATTTTGTTCTGCAGTGAGATTTGCACAGTTTTGAAAAATGGGACACTTATACTGAGAAAATAACTCCAACACACTTCCAACACGGATTCATAAGCAATCAGAGACCTTCTCTCACTTATAATTCATAATAGGGTAGAGGATGCTGTCGTTATGTTTCTAATGCTAATTCTAATTGGGTAATAATGCTATTTTTGCTAATAACCGTTAGCGGCTATGTAAAATTAGAGTTTAAACTGATTGTTTTATATTTGAACAGCTGGGAGAACATTGGAGTAGATGAATGAAAAAGATAAGAAAGAATACGAATGAAAAAAAACAGAGTAGGATGAAATATGTGCATAATAACGAAGTTTTGTAGGAGTGTGAAACGACTGTTCCGAGTTCAGCGGGTAGCTCGCTTTTTAAAACCAGGAAAACATGGAAAGGGATGAACTGATTTTTGGCGAGACGCCAACTGACGACACAGAACAAGCGGGCGGCGCAAACAAGCCGGAGGTTCGCGGCTAGCGCCTTCTCTGATCCGGTTTGGAGACTTGAGACTGGAAGAGCAGTGAAGATAAGTCCTGGTCTCGGCCGGTGTCTCCTACAGGTCCCATAACGACCTTGGCACACGTCTCGGGGGGGGGGGGGCACTCCAGCTCAGCTTTTCTGAGACGCCGATGCAAATCTGATCCGCATTGACCCAGCATCCGGAAGAGGGGCCCGGTCGATGCGACCGCGCCGGATCCGGCCTCGGCGCGCGGAGCGAGCCTCCCTGATTCTTTCCCGCCGGAGCACTCCCCGTTCCTGGCAGGTTTAATGAAGGGATGGCCAACAACGGCGGGGGGGGGGTCCCTGCCAGGGATCAAGCAGGATGAAGTATGGCCTCTTGGACCGTACTTTGAAATTTTTTAGTGATCAGACCCCGACCTGACGGTGTCACGCCGGCAGCGCCGTTTGTCACAGCCGCTCGTAAAACCGTCTCTGGTGCGCAGCTATTGACATCCCACCTCTGATGCCCCCCCCCTTCTCCCTTTCAACAAAACTAGAGTCAGATGATTGGCCGCGCCGCTCGGACGGCCGTATTTCACCACGCGCCGCCGCGGGAGGGAAATCTCCTCCGGTTCAACAAGTCTTTGCGTCGTCGCTTCGTCTTTTCAATCGATGTGGCGCCCGGGGCCCGTTGGGGTCCAGGGTGGGGGGGGGGGGGGTCACAGAGACCACGCAGTTTCCTTTTTATGTTCCCGGTGAAAACAGATGTTCCGGTGGCTGCCAACCCCCCCCCCAGGCGCCGCCTCTCTCCTGGCCACATTGCGGCGTTTAAGGGGGCTGGCGCGTAGGCGAGGCGGTCGTCAGGAAAACATCGCCCTGGTCCAGGGAAACGCTGTTAAAATGGAACCTTGCATGTAGTTTGGCAGAGGTAGAGGTTCGAGACCTGGGGGCTGGCGGCCGAAGGGCAGAGTTGATTCCGGACGCCTTTTGTCCCGAATCACCTCATTCCGACATCAACAGCACTTCCCATGTATTTCATTTGTTTTTTTTCTCTCGTAAAGAAATGGCACAGCCCTTTGTTTTGACTTTCTTTCCCCGCCTGAGCGCTGAGTGACTTCATAGTTGAAAAGGCTTCGCGCTGGGCTGGTCCTGCGTTACAGTCTCGCATTTCCATATTATGTCCAAACATATGGGGGGTGGGGTGGGGGGGGCAGGATTGGATGAAAATAAAAAAGGAGCTAAAAAGTTCAGATCTGGGCTCAGTTTCGGAAAGTTCTTCTGTCAGCCCTCGTTTCTTCTTTCGCTGTCTTGGTCCTCGAGTGGCGGCGACGGCGGCGAGCGTTTGTCAAGCTTTGTCTTCCAGTCGAGTGATGAGCTTTTGACATCAATTTGTATTTCGTTAGACTGCAGCAACCCCCCCCCCCCCTGAACACCCCCACACACAGCCCCGAGATCAATACCTCGGCTCGGCTCTTTCCGGCCGTTCGGCCTCACAGGCTGTAAAGACAGATAACACAGGGGTGGGGGGTGGTGGGGGCAGGCCGGGGTCCTAACAGCCCGGCGGCAGAGTGAATCTGGAAATTGCTTTTATTGCTGGAGCATGACTTTCCCGGTGCTTCCCGCTCGGTCGCCGTGATGTTTCCGGATCAAGGTTACCGGACCCTCTGCACTGTAATCCCGCCAAAATAAAAGGCTTTCGACAAAAGTCTGTAATGTGGGGACTTCAGAGGCCTGATACCTGCGTCAGATCACTCACTGAGACTCACGTGACCCCGGAGGGTCATGATGACCCCCCCCCCCCCCCACACACACACACACACACACACAGAGCTACCTTGCTCCTTTCAAGTGTCTCCGCCGCCACAGACCTTTGGACAGTAAATTAAAATCAAAAAGTAACGGGTAAGGTGTGGGGTAGATGGAGGCTCAGCTTTAGCTCTAGTCCTCCCCTCACTATGCTGCTATAGGCCTAGACTGCCGGGGGACTTCCCATGATGCACCGGGCTCCTCCTCCTCCTCCTCCTCCTCCTCCTCCTCCTCCTCGCTCCCTGTGCACATTAACACCTCAAAAATGCTCATTACTGCCTGTTCTTCCTCTCCCTCCTGTTGTTTTGTGCTTCCTTGTCTTTCTCCTCTCTCCTCCTCATCTCTCCTCCACCTCCTCGTCTCTCCTCCTCCTCCTCGTCTCTCCTCCTCCTCCTCGTCTCTCCTCCTCTTCCTCGTCTCTCTCCTCCTCTACCTCCTGTCGCTTTCTGCATGTTTTCTGCCTCTGATGCTCCTGAGTCTGGATCCAGTTACCATTTCATTTAGTGCCATTAGTTATATTATCAGCCCAGTTAGTATGACTGTAGTTTCTATAGATATTAGTCCCATTATTGTGCTATGCTCTCTCTCCCCCCTCCTGCCTCCCATCTCTCTCTCTCTCTCTCTTTTACTCTCGACCCAGCCGGTAGAGCCCCACCCCCCCAACCTGAGCCAGGATCTGTTCAACGTTTCTACCTGTTAAAGGGAGTTTTTCTTGCTCACAGGGAAAATGTTTCCTCTCTGTAAATAATAACTATAAAGAGTCTGGTCCAGTTCTGCTGTATATGAAAAGTGCTCTGAGATAACGTCTGTTATGATACGGCGCCAAATAAATAACGCTGAATTGAGTTGAACTGAAAACACAGAGTCTGTCTCCTCCAGCGGCTGTTTCACGCCGAGGCCCGAGTCTTTTCCAGAGAGGATCCCTCAGTGATGGTGGCGAGGAAACGAGCAGGTTCCCGCCAACGCTACGTAAGAGAAACGGCTAAAAACCTTATTTCAACTTAACATAACCCTTTTTTCAGCCATGGAAAAACTTCCAACATGGAAACGCTGATAAGGAGAGCGGGAACACGATCTAGTCAATGAAACTGCAGCACCGAGGGACGAGGACGGCAGCGGTACTGCTGTATGTGTGTGTGTGTGTGTGGGGGGGGGGAATGTCGGCGTCCATCCTTTTGAACGAGGCCTCGAGTCCCATGCGGGGGATCATTAGTGCGAAACGCTAGGCTGGAAAGAGGAGCCGCGGCCTTCCCGCCATCGCACCGTCGGAACAGGTGCGAGTGGGGATGGAAAGAACGAGAGTGGAAGGCGAGAACGGAAAAGAAAGGAAAAAACAATCCGGGGGGGGGTGAACGGGGGCGCCGCCGACGTCGAGGTGAGACGAAAAGGACGAGCCGAGGCTCAGAGAGAAACCACACTTTTTCCTTTTTGTTTTAAAGATTATTTTTCCAGGCAGCTTCTGCTTTGATGAGATCTGCACTTGCCGGCAGGGCAAGAGCCAGACCCCCCCCATGTAAAGTGGTGCACACAGCATTTCCCTGAAGCCTTATCTGTAGCGATACGGCAACACGGCAACACGGCAACACGGCAACAAGGCAACGCGCCGCACCGATACATCTGCAAACATGTAACCAGAGAAACAAGACAGCGTCTCGGTTTTTCTTTTTTTTTTTCTTTCCTACGGGACTCCGCCACGTCTCAGGGCCGTTATCGCACGGGAAAGAGGTGATGTGTTTAAATGCCGCCGCCGCCGCCACCGCCACCGCCGCTGCCGCCGCAGCCGTCGCTCGCGTGCTGTTTCCTTCACAGTCTATCAGATGCTCATGTCATCAGGGACCCTAATGGGTGAGTTAAACTCCCGCGACGCCCCTAACGGGCTCCGTTCCTGGCGACCCCCCCCACACACACACACACACCTGACTCGATCATTTATCAGCTGAGAGAAAGTGAAAAAAACACAACAACCCCCCCGATATTTGCATACAGATTGCAAAGCCTTATGGGAAAGTCACTCACCAAAAAAAAGGCACATCTGTGATAATCTAAATCAAAACTTAGTGGTGCAGTCAACAAGTTTCAAGCTCGGTTTATTTTTACATCAGTGAGAGCAGATGTAGAAGTTAACTTTAAGCTCCTTGCAGATTTTGGATTTTTTTTCTTTATATCTTTAAAAGACGCTCAGACAAACCGCCATCAGGCGTGGACTGGGAGGAGGAAGGTAAAAAAAAAGCAGAAGGAGGAGAAGAAGAGGAGGAGGAAGATGAAGAAAAAAAAAAGAGGAGATTGGAAAAGAAGATCTGGTCTGTTTCACATCAGCGGTATTTTCAGTTTATTCTATATTAGTCACAATCTGTTGGGGGAGGCGGCATCAGATTTTCCCTGATAGGTGTAACAGGATCTCGGGGAACATCTCGCCGAGTTCGTTTTATTTATCCGGGGAACGTCAGCTGAGCACAGCGTCGGCCCTGTTCGCTCAGTTACCCCCCCGCCCCCACCTTACCCCCCCCTGAGTTTCCCAGCACAGCCAACAGTCTGCTTTCTGGCCGCTGACGGAGCAGCTCTCACAGTATGAGGACGCTGCTTGTGGAGCAGGCAGGAAGCATATTATTAATTCACTTTTCCCCCAGACCACATGCCCCCCCCCGATGTTCTGGGAAACCGGTGGCTCCGCTATCGCAAGGCCTGATCTCCGACCTCTGCCGAGGCCGCGCGTGCACGGAAATCGCATTTAGCATTAAAATAGCTCGCAAATATTTTTAGCTGGCCGTGCTTTTTTGAAAAACGACACCCCCCACCCCCCACCCCCCACCCCAGCACGCCCCCCGCCCACTCAACATCCTTTCCCCTCAGGGCAAAGAAACCCCCCAAAAGCTGTGTACCTTTCCGGGCTTTTCCTTCTTTTCTTTTTTTTAATAACATTTTCGAAGACGAAGTTAAGTTTGCAGAACCCGGGAAGCAGCTCGCCTCCATTTGCTGATACAATATATTTAGCGGCTAAAAATTAAACATTAAATTGATTAATTCAGGATTATTAATATCTGATGATGATGGTTTAATTATAAATGAGGGCCGCTGAGTTAACGGAGGATGTTGCACAGATAAAGTTTTGATTAACCGAAAGGATTTCTTTTTTTTCTCCCGCCCCCTCGGGCTTTTCTGGCCCAGATTTCAGGCAGGACAAAAGGCAGATCCGTTCCTCGCTGTACGCGAACTGCACATGTGCGAAAGGGCCCCGATTGCGATACATCCGACGTCCCAATCAACTGAGGGTTTTTCATTTAAAATCACGGGCATATCCCTGCAGCGTTTACCCCTGCGGACGACGGTGCAGCCGACAGGAAGTCACCTCTGCAGGCTCCGATGTGCGACGCTGACTCCCCCCCCACACCTTCCTCCCCCTCGGGCGTCTGGGGAGACACTGCTCGAGCAAACTTCCTCTCGAGACAAATTAGCGGGACGAGGAATCCGAAAACAGCTGAATGAAAAGAGACAGAAATCAAACGGCACTGAATAAAATGAGCATTAATGTTGAGGTCTCTTGCAATTCGACAGAGGGACAGAATTCGGTGAAGAAGAAATGCAGCAAATCCTCAGGATAACTGAAATCAAAGATTTATAATGACTGACTAATTGTTTTAGCTTTGATCATAATGTGAATATAATAAAGATAAAACTAGTTCCCTTTGAGAACCGTACCCCTGATAGCGATGTGTAGAAGAGGAAACCCAGCGGCCGTGACCTTGTCGGAATCCTGAGAGAGAAACTCAAGATCCACAAGGTCGTTGTTCTGGAGCTTTCAGTCGTCTCACATGGTCTCTCTCAGCAGATGAATCCACCCAGGAATCTTTCCTTTTTTTTTTGCTCCCTTTAATGAGCCGCTTGATGAAACTGTGACGAATACGACATTCACACATTTCTGAGGCGACGCCGAAAAAATGAGGAAGACGCACCACGGGGGACGGGGGGCAGGGGACGGGGGGTGGGGGCGGGGTCTCAGGAGCAGCGTGGCGGAGAGGGGCTCGGGACCGGCAGCCGCTTCGGCGTTTCCCTCCCCACTCGGATCGATGGAAACGTGTGGACTAATTTCGTGTTGCCGGTGGCGGCGGAGGCCAAGCTCTCTGTTTCTGGTGCCGGGGGCCCAATCCGGTCAAAAGAGCGGCACCGTCCTGCCGTCGCCACGGCCTGACCCTAACCCCAATCCAGGCACTTAACCTCTGCCTGCTCCACCCGACGGCTCCGACTGCCGCTGTCTGACCTCTAACGATTGCCTCATTATGCCGAGCAGTGCAGTGGAAGCGCCGTATGACGTTGTCATTATCCGGCTGAGGGTTAACACAGTGCAACGGGAATTTCGACGCATTATTCAGCTCAATGGCAAGGAACTAATTTGATGTTTGGTTTTCGCTGAGTTTATTTTTAAACTGCGTCGCCAGGGAGGCTGGGACGAGCCTCAGAGACAGGACTCGGAGACCTGACGTGTGGGGGGGGGGGGGGGGGTCGTGCATCTGATTGGGACGCCCCCTAGGAGGCAGGGGGGCCGGAGTCGGCGCCCCCCCCTCCCGGGACGGACCCAGAGATCGCACATATCTCGTCGAGGCCCTGGGAAGGACTCGGGTCCCGGGGGAGGGGGGGTCTGGGACGCCTCACCGCCGCCTCGCTGACCCCAGATAAGCAGCAAAAAAAATTATAAAATGGACGGATGGAGTCTTTTTTTTTTTTTTTTATATCAAAGCCCCGACTCCAGCTCGGGATTGTGTTTGAAGTCGTTCCTAAGTTTTTCTGTCTAGTTTCAAACATATTTACCAAATTGCTATGCACCATTAAACTGGTGCTGGTAAAAGACTCTACTAACACAGAAATATATGTGAACTTGACTCCAAAAACTTTGAGTAAAAAAAAAAAAAAGGAAATTAACATTTTTGTTTTATCACCATACTCTGTGTGTAAATGTAGAGTAAAATATTTTAGATTATTAGAATTCATGCAGTGTAGGATGAGTGGGAAGCATCTGATTATGCTAATGTAGCTGATGTTAGTAAGTTTATCATAACATTTTTAGCCCCCCCACACAAACACACACACACACAACCCAGCTAAGACGCTGCAAACTGACCTTAGACCAGGCCGACGGGGCATCTGGGTCCCGTTTCCTTATCAACGTCTCGACTGAGACCTGCTCTACTTTGCTCATAACTTAAACTGTGATATGAAGGACTGATCCCAGAACAAACGCCCTGCGACAACACGAGGACTTGAGGGAAGCAAAAAACAAACGAACCCACCGGCGAAACCCCGCCCCCCACAAAATAACCCCCCCCTCGTCGAAAAGAAAAAATGTAGCTTCATAATAATATTCAGCTCCTCGTGAATAAGTACAGAAATGACAAAGAAGAAAATGAGCAATTGTCTTTTTCCCAAAATATCCGACAGAATACAAGAGCACAACCTTCAGTCTTATTTATTTGGCAGAAACAATATGTTCACACGTCTGCCACCAACAGCCCACGGCCAACGTGGATATATACCACTTGACTTCACTCCAGTAATTACACGGGCCCACGCTTGCCCCTCCAATACAGACATACACAGACACACACACCACACACTCGCCCAGGGACTGCAGGGGCCTGTACGCCGCTCAGGTGCGGCGCAGTCGACAGAGCCTTCGACGCAACCGCCGCCGAGGGTCCAGGCGCCCGGCTCGGCGCCGGTCCGAGGAGAGGGAACCCGAGGGCGGGGGGGGGGTGTCCTCTGCAGGAAAACGCACGCACGCAAGCACACACACGCAAACGACCCAGCTGTCGTCGCCACGTTGCCTGACCTCGCGGCTCATGAACACACAACCAATCAACAGAGGTCAAGTGCGAGACACGTGGGTTGGGGTGGGCAGTGTGTGTGTGTGTGTGTGTGGGTGGGGCATCGACCACCTGCTCCTGCCGCCGCCTCCTCCGTACTGACCAATCACAAGATTGAACACAGCAACTGAAAAAATGAAAAAGCATATTCACTGTAGCAAAAACACAGTTCATCTCCGATAATTTCATTACTTATGGCTGAGTTACCCGTAATTCTTCCATCTCGTTAAACTGACACTGGGGCTGTGACCTGAGGTGAAAAGGGATAAAAGGAAAAAAAAGAGGAAGCATTTGGTCTCTTTTATGTGTAAATGGAAGATGATACAGATTCTGTATTTGCTGAGTTCTTGAAAGAGGGAGGGGCAGCCCCCCCCCAAAAAACAGAAGCTAGGCAGGCCTGGCTGAATGAGACCCCGGCCCAACCCGTTACCGAGCCACCGAGCCTCTAGAGTTCCGGCCCCGGAGACCCGATGGGCCGCGTTCCCTGGGATGGAAACGGTTTGGCCTGGGCCCGGTTAGTTCTCCGAGTGTGTGTGTGTGTGTGTGTGTGTGTGTGTGTGTGTGTGTGTGTGTTTGTGTTGTCTCACCGAGGGGATTATTTAGCGACTCAAGTGGACGCAAACGGTTTTCGCTTCGGTGACGTCACTGAGCGGAGGGGTACGTTAGTCCGGAGCCGTGATGTACCAGAGCGCGCGCACACACACACACACACACACACACACACACACACACAAACACACACACACACACACACACACACACACACACACACACACACACACACACACACTCCGGATTACCTCCAATCTGCGCCTCTGCAGCCAAGATAAGACACATTGCATTTGCTTATGTTATCTACAGGAACAGAACAACTTGGGAATCATCCCTGGGGAAACACTGCGTTTACCGTGGTCCTCGTGGTATTTTAGCCAACACTCGCTAATTACTCTGAGCACAAAACACAGCCCAGCGTCACGTGGGCCGGTCAATTCGGATGTGTTTTTTATTTTAAGGTATTCGTGCACAAACCAAAATACCGGAAGAACCGAGAGATTTGACCCTCCGACGGCCCCGTATGGGAAAAGTCAGGCGGCGGCGGCACGTTTCTACGCTCCCTCCGGCAGTGGACGTAAACGCCGTCGCCGAGCCTGGAGCGAAGCGCTCGACAAACGCTCCCCTTTTCACTCTTTAAAAAAAAAAAATAAAATAAAATTAATAACCGACAATCTAACTTCTCAATTTCTTCCAGATGAAATTATTTCCGCTGGCTTACCCCAGACTTGTCACATTAATCTTACTCTGTCATCCTTAATCCCAGCCATCATCTGTTGGTGCCGTTTCATGGCCTTTAATTACCCACTGCTGTTTCTGTTTTGGTTTCTTTTTTTCCCCCTAAACAGTTATGGCGGACACATAACCACAGGTGCCCCCGGTTGTCATGGAGCGTTTAGTTTTAGTGCTCGAACGGCAAGAAGCTGCAGAAAGCGTTTACGGATTCGAGGGACAATGAACGAACATGATCCGTGCAGATGAGGACGGGGGGGGAGGCGGTGTTGTGGCGGAGGCGCGGAGCAGGGAGGAGGTTTCCCGTTTCTAAAAAGACTGTCCTCTGCCGGCGGTCGATCCTCCTGCGTTCGCGCCGACGTAGCTTGACGTAGCTCTGGTTCGGTCCAGTGGCCTCGGAGGAGGTATCCGGGTCCCGGGTTTTCCACCGTTCCCACACTTGGCTTGGAAGATATCTGCGGTTTAAAAAAAAAAAGGAAAGTAAATCTGCAAGTTTTAAAAACTGGACTCAGCATCAGAGAGACCAGGGCTCGAAGCTGAGAGATTTTTACATTTTTCATTTCTTTTTTAAAGCTGCGGACTCAGGCGTTGGGCTTCTAGCACCTTTTCCATGTTGCGTCAAACCATTTGATGAGGTGTTATCATCCGATATTTGATGAAATTGGATTTTCATTTGTTTTACCAAATTGTCTTGCCTGGAATTAGCTGCTATCTAATAAACACATAATAAACAGAGGAAAACTGCAGGGTAGGAGTGCAACCTTTGTATTTACCCCCCCCCCGCTGGGACTTTATATTAATTCCACATTAATGTTATTAGGAAGTGTTGCAGATTTATATACAACGGAGATGTCATTGTAAAAAAAAAACAAAAAACAAAAAACAAAAAAATCTCCTTCCCAACTCTGCTCATGCTAATTGTTCTAATAACATTAGCTGTGTTCTGTAGCTCCCGTTCAAACCTCATGACATCCAGGAAGAGGTGGTGGTGGTGGTGGTGGTGGTGGGGGGTGATAGTGACAGATGAATGCAATTTCCTGTCAACCTCGTGAAGGCGGCGTGACTCCGTTTTCGCGTTCCTCCGAAATCAGAGATTCCAGCCGCCCAACCCAGCACGAAGCCACCGCGCGAGAGACGGATACGCTGTTTGATCCCGGTGATTCGATCGGCGGAGGCGGCGCGGGCAGGTAGAAGAGAACGACGCCGGGATTAAATCCCCGGGGTTGAGTCGCCTTTTAAGGAGACACTCTGACTAGTCAGGGAAACCGGATGAAAGATTTTCATTGCTCAACCCACGACGGCAGTTTTCTTATGATTTACCCGAGATCTAAAATCTTTTTTTTGGTTTCTTTTGCCTCAGTCTGCACATGAGCACCTTTGTCCTTCTCTTCTCTCCGATGCAAAGTAGCGAATGAATCAGCAACAAAAAAACGCTCTTGAGAGAAGCTCAATAGTGAGCGTTGGCCGAGCATCGACGAGCGGTGGAGGGTCGCATATTCAGGAACGAAGGCAATGGTTGGGGTGGGGGTTCTGGTGGGGGTGGGGGTTGGAGGGGGCGGAGGAGTGCGTGTGTGTTTGTGTGTGTGTGTGTGTGTGTGTGTGTGTGTGTGTGTGTGTGTGTGTGTGTGTGTGTGTGTGTGTGTGTGTGTGTGTGTGTGTGTGTGTGTGTGTGTGTGTGTGTGTGTGTGTGTGTGTGTGTGTGTGTGTGTGTGTGTGTGTGTGTGTGTGTGTGTGTGTGTGTGTGTGTGTGTGTGTGTGTGTGTGTGTGTGTGTGTGTGTGTGTGTGTGTGTGTGTGTGTGTGTGTGTGTGTGTGTGTGTGTGTGTGTGTGTGTGTGTGTGTGTGTGTGTGTGTGTGTGTGTGTGTGTGTGTGTGTGTGTGTGTGTGTGTGTGTGTGTGTGTGTGTGTGTGTGTGTGTGTGTGTGTGTGTGTGTGTGTGTGTGTGTGTGTGTGTGTGTGTGTGTGTGTGTGTGTGTGTGTGTGTGTGTGTGTGTGTGTGTGTGTGTGTGTGTGTGTGTGTGTGTGTGTGTGTGTGTGTGTGTGTGTGTGTGTGTGTGTGTGTGTGTGTGTGTGTGTGTGTGTGTGTGTGTGTGTGTGTGTGTGTGTGTGTGTGTGTGTGTGTGTGTGTGTGTGTGTGTGTGTGTGTGTGTGTGTGTGTGTGTGTGTGTGTGTGTGTGTGTGTGTGTGTGTGTGTGTGTGTGTGTGTGTGTGTGTGTGTGTGTGTGTGTGTGTGTGTGTGTGTGTGTGTGTGTGTGTGTGTGTGTGTGTGTGTGTGTGTGTGTGTGTGTGTGTGTGTGTGTGTGTGTGTGTGTGTGTGTGTGTGTGTGTGTGTGTGTGTGTGTGTGTGTGTGTGTGTGTGTGTGTGTGTGTGTGTGTGTGTGTGTGTGTGTGTGTGTGTGTGTGTGTGTGTGTGTGTGTGTGTGTGTGTGTGTGTGTGTGTGTGTGTGTGTGTGTGTGTGTGTGTGTGTGTGTGTGTGTGTGTGTGTGTGTGTGTGTGTGTGTGTGTGTGTGTGTGTGTGTGTGTGTGTGTGTGTGTGTGTGTGTGTGTGTGTGTGTGTGTGTGTGTGTGTGTGTGTGTGTGTGTGTGTGTGTGTGTGTGTGTGTGTGTGTGTGTGTGTGTGTGTGTGTGTGTGTGTGTGTGTGTGTGTGTGTGTGTGTGTGTGTGTGTGTGTGTGTGTGTGTGTGTGTGTGTGTGTGTGTGTGTGTGTGTGTGTGTGTGTGTGTGTGTGTGTGTGTGTGTGTGTGTGTGTGTGTGTGTGTGTGTGTGTGTGTGTGTGTGTGTGTGTGTGTGTGTGTGTGTGTGTGTGTGTGTGTGTGTGTGTGTGTGTGTGTGTGTGTGTGTGTGTGTGTGTGTGTGTGTGTGTGTGTGTGTGTGTGTGTGTGTGTGTGTGTGTGTGTGTGTGTGTGTGTGTGTGTGTGTGTGTGTGTGTGTGTGTGTGTGTGTGTGTGTGTGTGTGTGTGTGTGTGTGTGTGTGTGTGTGTGTGTGTGTGTGTGTGTGTGTGTGTGTGTGTGTGTGTGTGTGTGTGTGTGTGTGTGTGTGTGTGTGTGTGTGTGTGTGTGTGTGTGTGTGTGTGTGTGTGTGTGTGTGTGTGTGTGTGTGTGTGTGTGTGTGTGTGTGTGTGTGTGTGTGTGTGTGTGTGTGTGTGTGTGTGTGTGTGTGTGTGTGTGTGTGTGTGTGTGTGTGTGTGTGTGTGTGTGTGTGTGTGTGTGTGTGTGTGTGTGTGTGTGTGTGTGTGTGTGTGTGTGTGTGTGTGTGTGTGTGTGTGTGTGTGTGTGTGTGTGTGTGTGTGTGTGTGTGTGTGTGTGTGTGTGTGTGTGTGTGTGTGTGTGTGTGTGTGTGTGTGTGTGTGTGTGTGTGTGTGTGTGTGTGTGTGTGTGTGTGTGTGTGTGTGTGTGTGTGTGTGTGTGTGTGTGTGTGTGTGTGTGTGTGTGTGTGTGTGTGTGTGTGTGTGTGTGTGTGTGTGTGTGTGTGTGTGTGTGTGTGTGTGTGTGTGTGTGTGTGTGTGTGTGTGTGTGTGTGTGTGTGTGTGTGTGTGTGTGTGTGTGTGTGTGTGTGTGTGTGTGTGTGTGTGTGTGTGTGTGTGTGTGTGTGTGTGTGTGTGTGTGTGTGTGTGTGTGTGTGTGTGTGTGTGTGTGTGTGTGTGTGTGTGTGTGTGTGTGTGTGTGTGTGTGTGTGTGTGTGTGTGTGTGTGTGTGTGTGTGTGTGTGTGTGTGTGTGTGTGTGTGTGTGTGTGTGTGTGTGTGTGTGTGTGTGTGTGTGTGTGTGTGTGTGTGTGTGTGTGTGTGTGTGTGTGTGTGTGTGTGTGTGTGTGTGTGTGTGTGTGTGTGTGTGTGTGTGTGTGTGTGTGTGTGTGTGTGTGTGTGTGTGTGTGTGTGTGTGTGTGTGTGTGTGTGTGTGTGTGTGTGTGTGTGTGTGTGTGTGTGTGTGTGTGTGTGTGTGTGTGTGTGTGTGTGTGTGTGTGTGTGTGTGTGTGTGTGTGTGTGTGTGTGTGTGTGTGTGTGTGTGTGTGTGTGTGTGTGTGTGTGTGTGTGTGTGTGGGGGCTTCTATTTCCCATCATCTCACTGCTCGGATTCCTGCTGACTCGAGCCGCCGGTTATTTGTCATCCCTCGTTTCTTCCTCTGATCCCGCTGCTCTCCGGGGGCCCGGGCGACTCAAGCCTTCCCCGTCAACCATCCTCTGTGATTAATAGCAGGCTTCTTTCTTCACTGGCCGACTTCTGCTCATTTGTTTTCCTTTTTTTCTTTCGTTTTTTTTTTTTCCCTCCTCCACCCGTCGCCATCCGGCCGTTTCCACACGAGTCCCAACGACAACGGCTCTCTGGCCGTTTGTTGCCGCCGATCGGAAAGGAAACACAGCTACCTCCGGCCTTGAGGGGAGGGGATGGGGGCGCGGGGCTGCCGTCGCTGTGCTGCAACGGCATTGGGCCGGACCGGACCGCTCCGCTGCCTCATTGGCCCTCCTCGGACCTCAGATGATGTAATTTCCTAGTAAAATAATTGGTCATGATAGGAAACAGGAGGGCTTTGACATCGCCTTCATCCAAAAATATGAAACTAATTATTATTTGGGATCGATGCAGTCGCTTGTTGGAAAAACACGAGGGGATGTTGCTTTTCTGCGGGAAAAAAAGAAAAGAAAACTTCTGTTGCTCTTCACTCATCTTCCGAGTTTATTATTCAGACACAGGGTTTTTATTGCTGAAGAAGGTATTAATCAGAAAGCGAACTGAGCTCAGATGGCACCGGGAGCGGGAACACGCCGGGGCGCGAGGTGCCGCATTTCAGCCCGGACCCCCCCCCGCAGGGGAAATTACAGCTAAACGGCAGCGCACTAGAGCTGATCACTCACGCCCATCAGCTAATGATTTACGAGCCTGTTCTCAGCCGATCCGGCGTTTGGACCACGTCATGATGTTTAAAAAAAAATTATTTTAAAAGTGTGAGGCCTCGGACCGAGCAGGCCTGGGCCCAAAATGTCATATTTGGATACTGGGAGCTGGATCTGGCTAATGTCCCGACCCACCCAGGTCCACGTCGGAGTGGCCAATAAGTGAGCTCAGAGAGAAGAGGATATGGGCGGAGGGGGGTTGTAGTCGTGCGTGGAGGGATCAGGGTGTAGCTTCGGGGCCGATGCACGAGTGGCTCCTCCTGCAGCTTTTCACCAAGAGTGTGAGTGTGCGTGTGTGTTTGTGTGTGTGTGTGTGTGTGTGTGTGTGTGTGTGGGGGGGGGGGGGGGCTTGCATTCAGATGCATGAATTATCCGCGGTCACTCCCGCAGTCTGCTGACTGTGGGAAAAACGGGCGACCTGAGGCTCCTGATTCGCCGGATTCGTCGAATACGTACCGCCACCGGCGGGAAGCGGTTCTGGCTCCCCGGCGCTTTCGCCCCTCCGCCCGAGCCACGGTGGCCCGTATACGGCGCAGATGGCGCCATGCCCGTGCGATCAGCCGAATCAGGAGGGGGAACTCGGGTCCCTGGCCTCCATGATCTGGAAGGGCCCCCGGGGAGGAGGCGTGGCCCGTCCAGTCCGGCTCCTACTACAGCTGAAGGCTCCGAGTATTTCCCACTAGTCTGCACTGGTGCATGCAAAATTTTACAGCTGCTGCCGGGCTTGGGTTTCTTTACTTTGACAATTTCGACTCCTTCAGGACCAACCGGGGTCTGGATCTGCATCCTAACAAGGAAGGAAAAGGAAAAGAAAAATTCTAATTTTATTAAATTTCATCGCTTTTAGCCAGAGCCGACTGAAACGTTTTCTCCCGACGAGACCCTGCCCAGCATCCTGAGTCTAGACTCCAGCCTGGTCCCTGGAGAGAGACGCCTCCTTAAAAGTTACGTTCCTACACAACGAAATTTCAACAACAAATAGGTTTTAGTGTGCAGGGTAATTGCGATCAGATTACGTTTGTTATTAACATCGAAAATATCGTTCGGTGTTCACAGACAGCGAATTTGTTTTCAAACCAAAATAGCTGCTCTGACCAATATTGATTCCT
Source organism: Istiophorus platypterus (assembly GCA_016859345.1). Classification (NCBI taxonomy): domain Eukaryota; kingdom Metazoa; phylum Chordata; class Actinopteri; order Istiophoriformes; family Istiophoridae; genus Istiophorus; species Istiophorus platypterus. The sequence continues at coordinate 4,641,953 of CM029126.1, read as the reverse complement.
TTTTTTTTTTCATCACAGTTTTGTATTACTCCTGATGGAAATGCTCACTGAGTCACGTCCCCCCCAGAAATTTTTAATTTTCCATTCAGCCGGGGGAGGGACGGGTTGGGGGGGGGGGGTTGCTTGCAGTAAAACACAGAAATAACTTCAGTCGTCCTCAAGTCTCACTCGGTTGTTTTTTTGTTTTTTTTTAACCCGACACTGGTCTCATTTTTTTTTTTACATATCATTTATTAGGTTCTCCATTAGGTTCTCAGTTCCCAGTTCTGTGATTTTAATATTCCTGTTTGTTGCCCCTTCTTCCTCCTTTTACCTCTGATTTAATCAAACTTTTGGACTCCTTTGATTTAACTCCATGTGTCAGGCATCCCTGGGACATGGACTTTATCTTGTGCTCTCCTGCGGTTTCCGTATGGAGGATGGGACGTTGGTTGTTTCTGCCGCCTCTGGTCGCAAAGCAGTGCACTTCCAGGTATCGTCCCTCCCTCCTGAACCCGAAACCCCTGCTCGTATTCACCCAAAATACCCCCTCTGTTCCCCATTTGCCAGGTTCCAAATGCCTCAAACACATTTTTTTTTAGTACCCACGAACACCGGGCCTCACTCCAGATGAGCTTTGTCGGTGTTTTTAATGGCTCTGGCACAAATACTTCAGATTCTATATCTCCTGACGAATGCAGAAATTCGAAATCTTCCTCGCTACCATGGTAAAATGAGGAATTGAGGATTTAAGAAGACAATGCAGGAAGGCAAAGCGGATATGGAAGAGGGATGATTCCCTCGCTTCTCTTAAACATCTGATGTCCATTTATCAGTTAGCCAGCCAGGCAGCTGAATCCTCCCCGGAGAGATGTGAAGAATTTCTTCATTGTTCTGCAGCGAAATGCTTTAGATTCTGCTGCACATTCAACACACAGAATTCACAGGGCTCTGCGTTGACTCCTGCTCGTCCTCGGCACTAACTCAGCTTTGGTGAACACTCTGACAACCCTGGAATGCTCTGTTGCACTTTCAAAAATCAGACTGCATTCTCACTTGTCTCTTAAAAGTAGTATTTCAGATGGTTGGTCCAGATATTTCAGCCTTTATTAACTGCTCTGTCTACTGGCATTTTTGCCATTGTTTGCCCCCCCCCCTTTCAAAAGAGGCCCTCTCTGCACCCCTCTGTTCTAAGTGATTTTAGACCCACGTCTCAGCTACATTTTTATATAAGATCTTAATTTTCTTCATAAAAAATAATTTCTTTTGTCAACAATAACCAAAAATTTCAATCTGCTCTGCACAAGGTCACAAATGTCATCGTATCATTTCTGTATCTCAGATCTGTCCAACAGGTCCTTCTCTCTTATGCTTGGTGATCCCTCCTCCTCTCTCCACTTTTTGAGGTCCCCCAGGGTTCTATCCGGGGTCCCCTTTCATTCACTATCTAAATTCTACCCCTGGGGCAAATCATGCACAGACGCAATACTGATTTTCATTTCTATGTAGACGATCCGCAACTGTATGTCCCAATAAAGCCTGGTGAAGAGGTGTAGTTTATTATGTCCTGCCTTGATGAAATCAGGCACTGGGTGTCTAATAATTTTTCTGCAGTTGAATGGCTCCAAATCAGAAATAATTGCAGTCACACCTTCTTGCCCCAGCACTAGTGGAATTAAAAATCTGCAAACCCCCTGATCACCACTTGAGGAACCTCCTATCAGGGCCCTGATAGGAGGTTCCCAAGTCCTGACTAATACTTGGCTAGCAATCCCTCCTTTGACATTTCCTGGTGCTGCACTGTTTTAAACTCAAAAACTGACAAGATGGAAAAAAGAGTAGTTCAAACCCCGGCTACCTCCTCCCCCGGCGCACCTGGCCAATGGACATTTCACCTCACAGGAATTTTTGATGCCTCAATCGATAAAGTGTCCCAGTGAGACATGCTGGTGCGCAACACCAGGACCCCGGAGCTTGCTCGGCTGAATGCGATGCCGTAATTTCTAATGTTAGATGCCAAATGTGGGGGTTTTGATTGTTGATTTTGGAAAGTTGCAAATTGAGAATTAGGGCCAGAGGAATCTATTTAGCTGTGTTTGGGGAGAAAATATGAGTGGAACATTCTGAGCGTAGAGACAGACGGAAGGATTTGGGTTATATGGCAGGGGCATAGTTTGATAAGTTTTAATTTATTTTTGATACCGTTTGAAATATTTGCCACTGATTAAATCCAACACAGTCATCATTAATCCAAGCTGAAAACCACCACTGTTCTCCACAGCGTATAAAAGTACCAACTTCTTTTTTTTTATTGCCACTAACTTCCCAAACCTACAGGGTATTAATGTTTCATATAAAAAAGATAGATTTTGGACAGGGTATCGTTGTGAGCGTTGGCCGCTGAACAACTTTACATTTACAAGCTCTGATATAAAACCAAGCCCAGAAGTCAAGCAATAACTATACATGAGAGGGATGGCATGGATTCGGGCCTCTCTCTCAATAAAAAGGCTGTTGATCATCAGTGTCAAGAGGTTGGAGGTTGCCACAGCTCTGAACGCACCACGGCACAGAAACAAATGTCAGCGGCTACACAATCGCAGAGCAGCCTGCAGCAGACATTTCAAATCAAATAACGAGCGAAAGCACGGAGGGGGAAAAAAAAATGCTGTGGAACATAAATATAAAAGATGAATAAATGAGGAGAGGGAAACAGTGAATCCTTGATTCTGCAGCTGAGATGATTAGCAGTACTGAGGGAGTGAGGGTATCAGACAAATGTGATGAGGCAAATATTTAATGCGTTCCTCAGACATCAATACCGGCCCTTAAGTATTTTCAGACTGCATCAATCGTATCATCGAAAATCACAGCGTCTCCCGTCGGAGCCGGGAAACACTTCCTCAAGCGTCTGACCAGGAGAGGAGCCACATTTTCCCACTTAGTTGTCCGGAATTCTCCGAGCCCGAGGCTTAGGTTCCGAAACGGATTCCTTCGCTTGATTATCAGATCGGTCGGTGGCACGAAAAGTAACCGACGATGCCTGCTGCTTGTCATTTCTCGGGCAAAGACGCCAAACGTTTGCCGAATCCAGGTTCTCAAATACGAGCATTTGCTGCTTTTATTCGTTTATTGTGACCGTAAGTCGAATCGGGCTTTGGACTGTTGGTCGGAATTTCAAAAAAAAACCAAAAAACAACACAATTTGCACACATCACTTCGGGCTTCAGGTAATTGTGAGGGGCATTTTCACTAGTTTCTGACATTTTATAGACTAAACGAGAAAACTGAAAGCTGAGAGATTAATCTTTAATAAAAAAAAAAAAAAATCATTAGCTCTAATCATATACAGTAAAACTAGTTTTAAGTGGCAATGTGGTTGGATCAAGACACGAGTACACAATTACAAATATATTAAAAGGAACTATAAATGTATTTTCCGCTTCTGTCTTTCTAATATTGCCTCTTAAATTATGATTGTAACGTGCAGTAAGTGTTAGTTGTGGCTTGGAAACCACAGCAAGAAATTACGATCAAATATTTCATATACAGCTAAAAAGAAAAAAAAAAAAGTGGGTTGTAAAGGGTGGGTGGTTCTTATGTGTGTCAGATGTCCATAGAGTAAACAGTATTTAAAAATTAATTGTCCTCTTTGCTTTGATTTCACAGAGCTTTGTAAAATGAACATCAAAATTTAAAAAAAATATAAAAATTTACAAAAACAATGAGGAATTCCAGACACAACATATGTTTCCTAAACGCAGGCTGACAGAGCAGAGACACCACCGACTATACTCGACTATACATCAAGATTCTGGGAGAACGCGAGCTGCCGGCGCTGAACAGTTCGACCTCGTGTTAAGAAGGGGGCGGGGGCGGGGGCCCTCGGGGCGCGTTGAGCTACGTGGCAACGAATCAGAAGCCCCCGCCGTGATGCGCTATAATCACTCTCTCCGACGTCGCCCTATTTCATTCCCACCTTACCGCTGACCTTCATTGAACAATGGATCCTGCTGACTTAAAGGTTCCTCTGTCCTTTCTGCACGGATGATGGACGCCCCGCCTGTCCTCTTTCCCCCGGCATGAGCACCGCGGCGGGGCGAGCGTCTGTGACGCCAATGGGAACACGCGCCGCCGTCAATGGGGACGGCCATCGCCACAGTCTTCCTCCTCTTTTTCCGGAGAATTGACAGCGGGCTCTTCAATTATTCACGCCGCCGAATAATGTCCTTCTCCGTCCGTTACCTTAGTTTATCTTGGCCGGTGATCTTAGCCGGTGATCCTTATCTGAAGGTTGAGTAATGGCGGAGTCAATGGGAGGTGGCAGGATTTCAATAGACTGCTTTTGCCGTCGAAGTTGGATGTTTAAAAACGAATGACTCTGCGTTTTAGGGCAACGGTTAAGATCAGAGGTTGATAGCACCATTCACGTAATGAGCTAAACATGTATGAGCTGGATTGGACAGCTTGAAGCTCCAATCATCGAATGACAGCGTGTACCGAGAAAGCGGCTGATCCCAGGGGTGATGTCCAAGAGCATTAGCACCTAACTCTCTGGCTATTTAGCTCCTTTTAGCCCTTTGTTTTGGTACATTTGATGTACAGTTCCACCACAGGACTCTCGTCAAACCTTATTCTGGCTCCGGCACCCAGCTGTTTTCAGCTTAGAAGCTCTGATGAACCTGTAGCGTGCTCCCTGTCCAAACGACAGACAGATCAAGCTGGTTGAGTAGGTGGGGACCAAAACAGAGCTAAAAGCAGAGAGAGTGTAAGTCTGACATTCATCAGAAAGGCAGAAACATGACAAGGAAATCTCAAAAATCTCCGGTTGTCACTGAGTTCCTCTGCCTCAATCTGTTCCAAGTGATGATATAATTTTTCAGCATTGTCCATCCATCCATCCATCCTTTTACTGTCGTTCACCTTGGACTTGATCACGGTAGCAGGCCCTTCTACCGGGCCTAGTCCTTCTTGGGTCTCCCAGGGCCAGACTGAATAATACCCTTCCAGTGTGTTCTGGGGTGACATTCCTAATCGGATGTCCAAAATACAACAACCACCCCCTGAAGGGGCACTGATTCTGCTCTGTGCTCGTTTCAGTTGCTGGTATCTCCAATCTGATTCTTCCGATCATTACCCAAAGCTCAGGAAACATGTGATGGATCAGGTGGCAAACGGAGAGCTGGGTCTGCCGGATCAGACCCGTCGTTATTAGCCTACAACGGGACGGTGGGATCACACGCCCACAGCCCTTGTCCACCGCCCCGGTAGCTTTGCAACTAGAAAGAAACAAATTGAACGTGCTAGTGGAAACGTTCTGTGAGAAAAATTGCTAACTATACGAACAAGCAGTTAACCGACAGCTCTGGAGAAGGAGTGCTCTCTACCTGTGAGCGGAGCTGCCCTATTGATGCTTTAGATGTCCAGTGGTGCAGCTTAAAAGACTAATGGTCCGATTTATTTTTCTACATCCAGGCTGCCCCACAAGTCTCTGAAAACCCAACGACCTGTTCTGATTATCATTTTTACTTTTGCTCCACCAGCCCCAACTCCCACAGACCAGTCTACAGTCTTAAACATGGACGTTAAAAGAGAGTCTCTTTGTTGTGGACCCAAACTATGTCCTGGTAGTTAAATAAGTGGTATGTAGTCATCGGCTTCAATTAATGCTGATAAACGAAAGATCCTTTTGTCGTAATGAAAAGCCGCTTCATCCAATAAGTATGAGATCATTTTCTCGTAATTACAATAACTGGTCCCTAAGATCCAGATTTCATAAATTATGACACAAAAGTGCTCAGAATGCTGACATATCAGGGGAAGTATTAATTATGAGCTAAGGGAGCCAGAACTATGAGAAAATGCCTTTGAATTTGACTTTTCTTGTTAAATGCAGTACGCCTCCATTATACTCAGTTTGTAGGCCCAATAAAAATGTGTACGAGCCTCATAAACTTGTTGTTTTCGTTCTAAATTGGGGTTACGCTGTCCTTTGACCAAATACTCGCTTTGAGGAGAAGCAACGGTGATCTCCGTGCGATCCAGAGCCAAATTGATCTTCAGGATCTCAGAAAAGGGCAATACCATGATCGTCCTAAGCGTTGGGAAACCGCCTCGGTCGGGATGTCGTTATCACGCAGGTCCAGACGACACCAAAGACAGGACAGGGAGTCGTTCTGACAGGAAAGGGAGTCGAGGGCGGAACTCGGCCATCACACAAAGCCATCTGGCTCGGCCCCGCCGAGAGGCGACGCCTTGTGATTTATAAAGAATTTTCCTGAAGGCGCGTTATCAACCCTGAAAAATGAGAGCCATTCTTCAATTTGACAAGACAAGAAAGTCCCCCCCCACCTCCTCCCTTTTTTTTCACCCTGCTCAGAGAGAATTTCTGACAAGGGAGCGCAACGCCCGGTTCCCATGGCGTACAGCACATCCCGGGGGCCGTCGGCCGACCAGAGGCACTGACCCACGCACAAACAAATCATCGGGCTGCAGGGACGGATGCATGAATACACACAATCGAGTACAAAATCAAACGTATCCTTGCAAAACCTTTTTTTTTTTGTCTGAATTCATATTTTCCAGCCGGTCTGTCATGGAAACTTGTTTTCGCCTCTCGGGCCCTTGGAAGATTAAATCAGATAGAATTAGAATGTAAACATGTTTAATTAAACTACAGCTTTGGCAAATAAATCTCAACTCTCTTGCGCGAAGGGGATAAGAAAAACAGGCGACAGTGACGCCTCCCAACGGGTTGAATGACTCACGGCGCAGCGATTCAATCACGGGCATTCACGTGGACTAAAAACAATCAGGGGCCCCAGGACTTCCCAGTATTCCCAGATTCTGCGCTAAGATACTGGCAGTGCCCCGGGAGGGAGGCGGGGAGCCGGCGATCCCATCTCAAGCCCCGTGACTAATTTTTTGACAACGATCTGCTCTTTATAAGGATTACATAACATGCCATCGTTAGTCATGTTCCATGAGCCATATGTTGAGCTAATTGACAGTAATGGCAACGAACGGGGCTAATGTGGAAAAGCTGTGGAAAGTAGCGCACCAGACCAGGCCAGGCCAGGCCAGGCCAGACCAGATGGTTTTGTTTTGCCTCCGTTCGCGGTATCTTTTCTCCTCCTCAGAAACACACACACACACAAAGAAAATATCACCTCAACTTTTCTCTGTTCGTTTTTGTTTTCTTTTCTTTTTTTTTAACTTTGACAATTAGGCGCCTTTTGGGCCCCGTGGGCTCATCCAGGGCTCGCGGGACCCTCTGCGGTGTGACCCCCCCCCCGCTTTTCCACCGCTTGCAGCCTGGTGGGGCAGAAATGTTTAAAGTATCAGTCATCACCGGGAGATCCACCGAGCAGACGGCCCTCGACGGAAACCGTTCACGGACGGGTCTACGGCTAATCCTGAGTCGCAGATGTAATTCTAAACAGTCACATCGCTGCTGAGTTCTTTTTTAATGCTCAGAGCATTAAATTAATACTGTTAAGCAACAGAGAAACTCTGAGAGACACAGAACTGTCTTTTGGAAAAGCGAACGGGGTTTGTTTTTTTTTTTTTTGCACCAGGTGTGCATGAAAAAAATAAAATCAAATAAAAAAATAACATTTAATTAAGTTTTTAAGCAAATGAAATGCTGTAATCTGGAGCCAAAACATGTGTCTCATCAAAAGATATCGAAAAGCCTTTGAAACCAATTCAGCCCTGCACCGGAAGTCAGTGTATAGATGTTTGAATTAGAGTCCTCGTCCTCTTTTGTCCCGGTAAGAAAAGCCCGGCAGCTGTATTTCATACAACTGCAGCTGAGGCAAGACAGATTGTTTTCACCGTGTGACAAAGACGGTACAACACATTACTAGTATAACATTAACTGATGTATCAAGCTACGGGTGGTTTTCAGATCATCAAAAGATTCAAAAAGGCTTTTAGTTTAACCTGCAGAGGCAGATTTGCTTTGAGAATTTCTTTCTGTCCCTGTTTTGAGGTAAGTTTGAAGTGATTAGCTTTTTTTTCATGTGATCAGTACAAATAAACGCTATTCTTGAGCTAATTAAAATGCTCTCTGATTCTTATTCAGTCTAACATGAAAGGTTCTTAAATCTCAAAAACTCTATTTGCAATCAGTTTTTTGGAAATAATTAAGAAAAAGAGAAGAAAAAAATGAAAAAGGGAAACCGAACCGTGAGCACAGAAGTTTTTCCTGGGAAAGTCAAGTCGGGGATTTCATCAAAAAACAAGATGTTTTTCCTCCTTGTAGGAAAATACTCATCAGCATTGTCTCGGAGCGCGACTCAGAGAGCCGAGAACTGAGCTTGCAGCATGAAAGTGAAGAGGAAATTTGAGTGATGGAGGTAAAAACTAATTTGGGCAGATGTACCTTCCCCCCGGAGGAAAATACCTCCCTCCACCTCACCAGTCCGCGGATGAATGTTTCCGAGGCAGCTGGTTGGAGAGCGCTCAGCATCCTATCTGTTTTGATCATCAGATTTCTGACAGCACCACTGATTGTAGATCACATAGCATGTTTGCAGTTCGAGTGCTGCCTCCACCTCCTCCCCCTCCTCCTCCTCCTCCTCTCTAGATTCGCCTCGCTTGCAGATTTTTCTCCATATGCAGCACATTGTCGGATGGCATGCACGTCCTGATGAATGGGGAGGACCTTTGGCCCCGGTAGAGGCACTTGAAAACAAGTGCAAGCCATGAAAGTCGAGCCAGGCTACAGGCTAAAACTGGAATGTAATAATTCAATGCCTGGCATCCAACGTTCTCCATAAAAAAAAGGAAGCCTTACAGAAAAATAATAAGTGTGATCATTATCAGCAACTTGACGTCAACTGTTTTGCATTTTTAAAACATTTGATACCTTGAAATAAATGGACAAAACATAACAAAACAAATAAACAAAAAGCTGCATTTTATCTGCTCACTTTTGCAGCTTTTTTTGCCCTGAGGCTATAAAAATTAAACCTGGACCTCTTCCTCTTCGCAACGTTCCAAGCCAGAAGAAAACCTGCCAGATTTAGTCAACCCAAACAATTAGAGCTGACCCGTTGCCGGAGCATTACCAGCGGTTTGGCCCCCGCGCCTCGGGGCCTGGCTTTGGCACTGGCGGCCGCGGAGGGACTGTTTTCGAAGTGGCGGTAGCGCGAGGCTTTCCATCACATCGGCCAGTCGCGGACCCGGAGGAGCAACCCACGTGGTGTTCGCATGCAAAGGGGTTAACGTGGGTCGCAGCCGGGCTGTCGTGGCCCCCGGGGGCCCCGAGGCTTCGATGGAGCTCCTCGCGGTTTGACGCCGGCCAGGTGGGCTCTCTCCTGGGACACCTGAGGTGCCTTCGAGCCACAGTTTCAGAGCCGAGCATTCGCATGCATCATGCGTTGCCTTCTCAGCTGCGGGAGAATCTCCGTGTCCAGGAAACAAAAGGCCTGACAACAAAGAAAACTTCCAAACCAGTTACCATCCCCGCATGTTATTCACTCATCCGCATAAATTCGGATTAATACTGATGTCATGCTCCACTGTGACCATTTGCTTGGCCCGGAGAACCCGCCCCCGTGGCCCTGCAGCGCCATAACTCTTCCAAAGAGCCCAAACACAGCTGAAAAATCAACCAACCGGCCAGAAATCTGTTGACATTTCACCGACAGGTCTCCCCGGTGGGTCCGGCGCTATAGCGCGAAATGTATCCAATCAATTATTCATAAACGGTCCGGACGCGGACGACGGCGGGCTGCCATGTTGACCAGGGGGGCGAAGGGGAAACACAACCCACCGGACTTTCCCTGCCCGGACGGTAAGAGCCGGGCGCGTCTGTCAGCGCCGGTCTCTCCGTTTCTCGCGGGTCTGGGCCACTCTGTGGTGAACCTCACTGTGCAGCAGGGGGCCTCTCTAATCTCTGGGCCGCCATCCGCTATGTTGGGTGAGGGGGTTCAACGGCGAGACCCCCTCGGAGGTTGGTCTGTCCAGCGTGAGCCTCCATCTGGGTCGCACTGTCTGTGGGAAGTCAGACAGGTAAGAAGGATCTACTGCTTCTGCCGCCAGGACCGTTTACAATCACCGTGCTCAAAGCTCTCGGTGGCATTCGAGTATTGTTTTGAGACAGGCTTGAAGAAATGTGGAACTACCCTTTAAACACCCCCCCCCCCCCCCCACTACAACCACCACCACCACAATCGTAAGATTTTCATCCATATGTGGCTGCAAATTCCCACTAATCATGGAAGGAGCCTGATTGTTCAACGGTCTTTCTTCTGATACATTAAAAAAAAAAGGAATCCAATGATTAAATCATTTTTTTTAAAAAGGAATTCAAACAAACAACGAAACAGAATATGATCTTGAAAATTAACTCCACGTTGCAGCTTTTTTTTGGGGGGGGGTTGTCAACAGCTGGAAACCCCAACGTTCTTGGCGTCTTCCACTTGGATTAATCCCTGGACATTATTTCAGGGGACGTCTGGCCGAGGCGGCGGTTCAGTCTTCGCAAGACCAAGGTTCCTTTGTTCATGTGTCCAAAAAAACCCCAAAAAATCCCAAACAAGAAACGAGAAACAAACTTCAAACCGTAGCGACGAGCTGCTCTGTCTGTTTCAGCGCTGAGGCCGGATGCTGGTTCCGCATCCATCTTCATCAGGTTCGCTAGTCGTCACGAAAGGCTCGCCGAGGTCACGCAGCAGTGGGGAACAGCAGCTTTTCTGCAGCGGCGCCTGTGTGGTCGTCATGCTTTCACAACACGTTGATCACAGAGGGGGAGGAACCGGGAAAGGAAAACTCCGACGTGTCGTATGCTGCGCGGATTGTTTAGCCCCTTGGCGCCAGTTAATGTCGTGCATTTTTGAAATGATCCCATTTTTTTTTTGCACTTGCGAGCATAAATATATGATCCCGATGTGGCTTCCCCCAGCTGGTAACCCTGTATTTACAGCACATCTCTGGAAATGACGCCATAATAACCTTTTTTTTATGTTACTTACTTTCAATTTGCAAACAAGGATGAACCAATTTTTAAGTAGTTTTTAAGTAACTTATCAAGTAAAAAAGCCAAACTGTGCCAAGTTCCGGCTCCTCGCTGCTTTTCTTTGTCTCATGTGAAAGCGGAGTCAAATAACTTTCTGGGTTCTTGAAAGTCGGTCGGACAAAAGAAAAACAAAACAATCTAGAAACATTAGAAGAGGCGACCTCGGGCTTTAGGAAATTAAAGGATTTAAATGATTAATTTAGAAAATAACTGGAAAGAGAAGAACCGTTAGCGGCGGCCCCAGCTACCACTCATCCCCCACCCACTGGGACCCGCTGTGGCCGTTGGGGGTTCGCGCTGGCAACCTTTGTCCCAGCTCGGCCGTTTGTTTACAGTCTGTATAACATGATGTAAGCAAATGCCTTCTTCGACATCACCCCCCCCCCAGACACACACACACACACACACACACACACACACACACACATACACACATACAACCCGCCGGGTTGTCATGTCGCCTCCCGCGGCGTTTCCAGCACCCGAGAGCCTCTCAGTTTTCATATGAAACCCCCCCGTTTGTGCACGCTAACCCCCCCCCGCCATCTGGCAGCAGCCACCACATCTCCCGCGCCTGTTCCCGTCCCTTCCTCTTCTACAGCGCGCTGCCCTTGGACGTTCTGACGGGTCCTTAAAATCCAATTTGTCATCGTTATGCATTTCTGCGAGCGGCCTCCGGCCATCATTCAAGTGAGGAAGGCGGCGAAACCCAGCTCTTCCCAAAACCCGGAGGGCAGAGGAACTGGAACCGACCCCCCCTCGCCCCCCCCGGACGTGACGTGTGTTGGAAGGGGGGGCTGTTGCTGATGGGAGTGGCCATGTACAGGCTGCAGTGTGGCGGACTTGAGGTAGGGGAGGAGGGGTTACCGGGGGGGCGTCCTGGGTAGTCGGGCTGGCGATGGCGTTCATTACACGCACCGGTGCACACACATAACCCCGGCTCGGACACACAGCCATCACTCACACACACTCGCGCACACACACACACGCACGCACATTTCTGCAGGCGGCGAGGACAAGCCGCCCGTGATTCACCTTCCTGCTTGTCACACACCTCACACAGACAAACAGCATCGCTCGTCTCCTCGTCTCTCGTAAAACGGCAGCAAACACTAAATGTGCAGTCGCATCCCTCCCTCCGGCGGAGCAGACGAAACAATCGGTCGCGTCTCCGCCAAGGAAGGAGAACAAAACCTTTTGCACTGCAACCACTTCCCCTCTCAGTTGCTTTTAGCAGCTTGTTAAAACTTGTGAAACACACAAGTGTCTGTAACTCCGTGTTTTACAGAGAGACGGGTTTCAGTGGGTTCGGTTGGGGGGAAAAAAAAGGAGGGTAAACGGACACATGTGCATGAACTCGACTCGAAGGTGGTTTGGATGTGGTGGATGAGTTATTGTATTCAGTTTTTGTTTTGTTGGGTTTTTTTTTATTCAACCAAGTCACACATAAATCTGTTTGTTTCGAAATGAGAGTTCTTGAAAATGTGTCACCACATGTTTGGTTCATATGAATTCATCGCTTAAAAAAATCAAAGCTTTTTATTGCATGAGACGTACGAAAAACAAATTCACGTTTCATATTTTTGTAAAGTATTCACTTAAAAAAAAAAAAAATCCGAACATAACACTGTTTTGATTATTGTTCTAAAAAGGCAGTTAAAGGGTAAAGTACAGTTAGAAAAAGAATGATAATGATTAAAGTATCTCAGTTGAAAAAATTTAATTTGCAGCTGTTCTGTTTCTTTCTTTCTTTTGCTCTTTAGTACAGGTCAAGAGGAAAAGTAGGGCATAATGTTTTGGATTATTATTATTAAATACTGAGCAGATCCAGGATTTTGCCAAAGCTTTATCTGGATTGTAAAAAAAAAAAAAAGAAGTTAAGTTTCTTTTACTTTTAACTTTCAGGGGAGGAGATTGTTGTTGCGATGAATGATGAAGGTCGCGGGTGGACTTCGTTTACTGTAAATTACAGTGATAAGGGCGTCTTCTCTCGGCAGGAAAACAAAACCAGTCCACTGGGACTTTGGGAAAAGAAATCCTTTTAAAACGGGGACATCTTTCTTCGAAGAACCCGAGGACGACGGCGACGATCCGTCCCGCGGGGGCCCGGAGCCTGCCACCATCGTTAAACCGCCGACCGCGGAGGGGAAGTGGGTTGATTTCCGTCACTGCCCGGCTTCATCCCATTACAACAGATTCAGGTCAGGGGGCTTGACAAACGATCGGCCGCATCCCGCCGACCCGACGGCCCAATCGGCGCCGGACACGTGGACGACATCGCGGGCGGAAAACGCCGTGGAGGGGCCCCGTCATTAATTACCTGCCCTTCTATCAATATCTAATTATACTGGCTGTCTGGCTGAGCGAGAAGGAAGATGAGCCTCGTACTTGGAAGTCTCTATATCGGCAATATAGCCACCAAGCCGTGATACTGCCGCTCTTGAACCTGCCGTTTCCCAGCCGGGTCATCACCACCCTGAGCCCCGCCGGATTTCATTTCGGCCGTTTAATCAGAGGCTATTTGACTCCGGGGATGCAAAGTGAATGCAATTAATTTCCATTAACCACCTGGCGGGGAAGATAAAACAGGGAAAGCATGAGATTGAGAACCGCCGCCTTACAATGAAGCCTCTCACTCACACCTCAATCAGTGTTCTCTGTCCGTGTTAAGGCGATTAATGAGGGGTTTGTTTTCCGTCGATGTCCAGCACTGCTGAGAGCTGTTGAGTCATTTACAGTTGTTACAGATTTCAACTGGAAAAACATCCTGATTTTTATTTATTTATTTATTCTTTAGCAGATAAATTGTAACAGATTTTCACCTGGATGTTATTTGCCGGCGCATATTTTATCTTCCTGCTGCAAGAAGATGCTGACCACAGTTTGCTGTAAACAAGGTTCCTCTGATGAGAAGCACCTAGAAAAAAAAATCTACCGCAGAAGAAACTGGAGTAAAAATAGGAGAAAATTCAAACAAACACTGCTGAATATACACCAGAAGAAGCTATATGTATGATTCTATGTCCATATATATATATATGTATGTGTGTGTGTGTGTGTGTGTGTGTGTGTGTATGTTTATATACATATACATATATATATATAAATGTGTTTATACATATATGTATACATATATACATAGGTTTATACATACAGTATATATATATATATATATATATATATATATATATATATATATACATATATGTGTGTGTGTTTGTGTGTGTTTATATATATATATGAATTACACATATTTTATAATTATATAAATATATTATTTTTTATGCCCCTGACCACAGATTATTATCACTATGTTTACTGAACTGTTCAGTTAGGTTATTATTATTATTTAACAAACATTATTCCCTATTCCATAATGGCCCAGTGCTCTGTATATTATTCTGGTAGAAAATACCAGAAATCATTTTTCCTTTTTTTTTCTTTTTTTCCCCCAGAAAAGTCACATTTTTATTTCATGTCTTTGTGTTGTTTAGCTCTATTTTTCACTATTCATTATGTCATTTTAAACATCACTTCATGTCACTGTCCGTGTCACTGTCCGTGTCAACGTCCGTGTCAATTCAAATGGTATTTTAAAAGTTTTAACACTTGGATGTTTTTTGGATATTTCATTTTATGATTTTTGTTTTATAATAAATATAAAGCACTGAACATTTTTTTTTTAAAATCATAATAAAAAAAAATGATAATAAGTCATACACATTCTATAGTAGATGACAGAGGAAGATGAACACAAAGAAAATGCTCCTCTGTTAATTAATGTTGATTTTTCAGGGGCCATTCGTTAGGACCTGCCAAGTATTGATCTGTTTAACCATTAATCCATTGTTTGTTGATCCATTGTTCTAAAAGTGTTTAACTCCGTCGTGTGCAGACTGATTGGAACATTTTCCTTCGCAGAATCAGTCGACTGCCAGTGTTTCTGTTAGTAAATCTACAACAACTGGCAAGAGAAAGAAGCCTCCTCTCTCGATCGGCGCCACAAAGTCTAAACAAGTTATTGTACTGATGAACTTTAGGTACTTATTTTTTATCAAAAAGAGATGTTTATTGGGTATGTAATGTCTTAGAAATAAAACTCTTTTTATATTACATCAATAAAACAGCTGAGAAGGAATGTGCCGCCAGACAAAAGTTTGGGCCTGTAACAAAAACACCATTAAGGTTTTAATCAGCGCGCGGTGGCAGAGACAGTGCATTAGCACGGGTACGTAGCACAGAGCAGGCTGGTTATTTTGGCAGCCAGATCATTGTTGCATTAATGTTTTTCCCTCAAGAGGACGGTGCAGCTGTCCTTGAGTAAGGCACTTAAATGCTATTGCCTCGCTCAGCTGCTGAGCGGGCGGATGAGGGAAAGGACCGGGGCTGGATTGGCCCGCTGCGCGGCGGAGGTGAAAGTCGGGGCTAAAGAACGATGCGGCATTTAATAACGTGCGACACACCTGAATCCAGATTTGGGTGAATAAGCATAGAGAGAGCGAAAAACCTAATTTCATATCTGCGAGAGATTCTCGTTAGGGGGGGGGGCAAATAAAGCTACTGAGCCCTAATAAACAACAACGTGCAGGAGGCGGCTGAGTATATTGTCAGAACAAACAAACCCAAGATGCTCACAGTATGTTGGTATGGTGATATAAAATCATATTAGAATTGGCTTTGGAAACTGTGTTGAGCTGACATTTTGGTCTAAACTGTGAAACTGCCAGAGTATTTGTGGAGGAAAACACATTGTTTTATTGTGGTGCTTTATCTAAAATGATTTTCTGCAGCCCTGTGTCCTAAGAGTTAAAATAAGTTCCTATTTGACCTTAAATGTTCACATCCAGTGCCAATATTCAGAGTCCTTCCAGGAAGTAGTGTGTCCTATACGGAGTGAGGCAGAAAGTGTGGTGGTGGATTGGACGTACATGCATCATGGCAGTAGGAGAAATTATTTAAAAAAATAAAATAAACTGGAGGTGGTAAAAGTGTTTAAATCAAAATGCAAAACAATTATTAATGTTAACAGGCACTAAAAGTTATGTAACTAAACCAAACGACAGCATAGAGTTGCTTTAAATCTGAAGGCAGCAGGAATCAGAAGTAATATCCACAAGCTAACAAGTTCTGAGTCTACTGTCTGACTCAGGAGGAAGATTATAACAAGTATAACAGATTAAAACAAGTACTGGTTCACCGTCTGACTCGGGAGGAATCAGGAGTAGTATCCAGAGCGTAACAAGTGATGGGTCTTCCGTCCGTCTCTGGTACATGAAAGAATCCGGTGAAGCCTATAGGTTCCAGACGGTCTGTTGCGATCCGGCGTGGATAGAAGTGCGTGGGGCAGAGAGTCTGGTATCAGCAAAGCCGAGTCGAGTCCGAACAGCTTCAGCGGCGACACCGGGGCGGTTGATTCAGTCATACAACTACCGTTCTGCTTAAGCAAGCTAAACTTCACACAGTACTCATGTGAGTTTGTCACACTGTTTTGTGTATGCTTCCATTTATATGGTTGGGAGTCTGTTGGCGCTGGGTTTGCCAGCCAGCATGCTGTGGTCTACACTTTTGTAAAGCATTGCAATTAGTATCATGCAGGCATCTCTTGCCTCCCTGGGAGTGGGATCATTTTGTTTAGTCTCTTTTCTCTTGTTTTCCTAAATTATGAGTTTAAGTCAGACATATACGTCTTTTGTTGGGTTTTTGTTTTTGAGTAGGTAATCCTAGGTTGATTAATTTAGTTCCGTTGTGTCTATAATTCTGCTGTTAGCCCAACTTCCAGCCAAAAATAAGCACTTTGAGGGCTGTAATTGTTGTTGGTGGGGGTTCTTGTGAGCCAGGAAGTGGGGAGCCTCATTTTCATGCTGCGTCAGGTTTTCCCCAATGACAGGGGCATAACAAGCATTTTGCAGAATCATATCCTCTTTCATTTATTCCTTAGGGGGTATGGCCACAGCCGGAACTTTTTTCAAAAGGATATAGAATGAGACTTTATTTTTAATATTAGTCTGCTTTTATATTGTTGTTTCAATGGTTCTTTTTTAAACAGTTTTGTATTTGATTTATTGTGGGTACTTTTTCCCATGTTCAGGTTATCAGCGATGGTTAACGAGTGCGAGGATGGGACCCCTGTAACATTTTACGGATGAATAAAATGAACCTTCGTCCGAAATCTCTTTCTGGTAACAAGGTTGCGAGCTAATATGTGTTCAATATAAAATAAATGTAAGAATTTTCGTTTTCCTTTCTTCATCTTTTCTAGGCCGATCACTTTCACCTTGTTTGCTCTTTTTTTTTTTTTTAACTCACGCTCATTTGAAATGAAATTTTGAAAGAGCATAAAGACCCGAGTTACCCGCGA
Source organism: Istiophorus platypterus (assembly GCA_016859345.1). Lineage (NCBI taxonomy): Eukaryota > Metazoa > Chordata > Actinopteri > Istiophoriformes > Istiophoridae > Istiophorus > Istiophorus platypterus. The sequence goes on along the minus strand of CM029126.1, from coordinate 4,624,590 downwards.
AAAACTATAATCATCATTCCCCATAACGCAGATTTTTTTTTTCACAACTTCTCAGCTACCTTGAAATATTAAAAAAAAAAAGACAAGAGAGAATTTCTTTTTAGAAAGAAAGAAAAAAAAAAGGTTTATCAATTTCTTGCATCGTTCAAAAACAATTCTCGTGCAAATTATTCCCCCTTACGCATAAACCGGTCTTCAGATAATCCAGGGAGGTGCATAGGTTTATTTCTGTGTCGACATTCTTTTGAGACGCTATTATTTTCCACACACAGACAAGTCGATGTGTCGCTCTTGTAAGGAAACATTTGCACAGACCCTTTACAAACGATGTTAAGGTGGCTATAACAAGATTGACTTAATTGACTCCCGTGGGGGAAACTGGGTCGTGGTGACAGCTTAGAACAGAGAGCTGAAGAAAATGAATGAAAAGGGAATTGAGGATATAAATATTTATAAGCCTCTCTGATGCTTATAATAGTTTCCCGTTTAAAAAGAAACCTCCTGATGATGGCATCTGACAGACTGCAGTTTAAATATTTACAGGAAATGAAAAAAGAGGTAGAGAACTGTGAGGCTGTTGTTATGAGGACGAAAACTCGGTTGATTTTTTTTTCATATGATACCCTCCATTTAATCTGCTCAGTTTGTCTTATATTTACAGGTTTACTGTATATAAAACTCTGCAATAAACTAGACAAGATTATACAGATCTCTATATAAACAAGCTGACATCGACTCCCTCTAATGTTCTCATCATTTCATGGCTACGTTACACCTTCTTCTCCGTAACTACTCCGTAACACATGGGGGGGTAAAGACAGCAGATCAGTGCAGAGTAATCCGTCCTTCCCCTCTAATCTCAATGGGATATTATTAGTGCTGCAACTGACATTTATTTCCATTATTTATTCATCTGCCGGCTCTTTTTTAGACCAAATGACAACAACTTGAAATGCCAGAAAATACTGAAAAGATCCCTCCGGAAATCTCTTTTTATTTTGATGATTTTCTTCTTTCGTTCATGCAAAGGCCTGAAACCCCCAAAAATTAATTTACTCAAAGTCACATAGGGCAGATAAAAACCAGACTGTCGTCAAATAGCTGCAACGGCTAATGTTTACATTTGCACCACAGTGATCTAGTGCTACTCTCGGCTTTCGGGGACAAAGGTGGATGTAGTTTGCCACTGTCATTGGATGAATCGGCCAATAAAACTCCTGACTTCGAAAACGGGAGATTGCTGTTTGTCCCCGTGTCCTCCCAGAATTCACTGTTGGTCTCTTTTAGCTATGACCACAATTCTTCACTGACCCCGAGTGAGGAATCTTTTTTGTGTGCAAACAGCATTACCACAGTGGCGACTGATAGAAAAAACAAAGTTGAAAATGTTTTCATATCGTCAGAAAATTAAAAACACCCGCGTGGTTACTGTCGGTAAAATCAGATCGTTTCCACCGTGATCTAGTTCTGTTTGCTCCCTGTGATTAGTGTGAGTGTCAGTGTGGGCATAAGTAAGTCAACAGGTGGAAACCAGAGCAATGAGGCCAGCGATTGGCTCTTTCCTGGGGACAGCATCACTTCCGTTGCCACGGCGGCTTGCAGGGATCCGCTGCTGTCCTCGGTCTTCGCACCAGACTTGAAGGCGTTCGTCCCAGAGTCCGACGGGAGCCGGCGGGCCTGCACCTTGTAATTACAGAGACAGGAAGCGGCTGCTCAGCGATGGTTGACATCGTCTCACTCGATGTTTTTCTGAACCCGTCTGAGCCCGTCTCTGTGGTTGCTCCTGACTTGGGGAGGATGGATTCGTTTCACGTAGCTGGTCATTTAGTTTAGAGTGCCCCTTTGGAAAAGCAGCAGAATCTCACGGCTGAGAAAACGGCAACCAACGAAATAATCAATTAATCAGCTAATTAACTCAATACTAGATAATATTACCCAAAATAGGGATTTCAAAAAAAGCCTTTCTTTACTCCTTAAGCTGCACTTTTCCTTCCGCCGAACTGACGTCCTTGTCAGACGATTAGCCGCCGTCGATGCCAGATAAATAAAATCAGCTCTCGCAAGGATTCGAAAAAATAGCGGCGATGGAGCCAGGCTGCGGGCGGGCGCAGAATCTGTGATGTGCTAACGTGTGGTTATTTGTTTTTGTTTTTTTTTTAAATTCTGCTTAAATCCTCCGCGTCCGTGCTAACCGCTAATCAATGCTGCCGAATTTTTTTTTTTTCTTTTAATGTCCAAGTATCAGAACGGTAAAGTGTGGAGGAGGGAAACCGAGAAGCTGCAGCTGCAAGCGACCGAGCAGAGGATTAGGGTTCATTGTGTTCCTCTCGCCGCGGAGAGAAAAAAAAGTGAGAAATGAGAAGGAGAAGAGCGGCTTCTTTTTTTTTTTGTCTCGTCTGCAGGATTATCTCGGGCGGCCGTGTTGTATAAGGCACTCAGACGTGGTGTTCCTCGTGTTCCTGCAGACACTTGACCTTAGGGAGAAACGACACACTTGACATCTCAAAAACCCGCCGTCTTTGTCGACTGTGCCGCCGATCTAAGAGGAATTAAACCAGCTTCACATATACATCATATCTCTAGCCCTTCACACTCAATGTAGTCTATTGAACTGTGGCTACAGCAAGCAGAGTGTAAGTTCTTGAGAGGATCTGTGTAATTAGCACTTGTGGGAGCCAAATACAATGAGGATTTTTCTATTTCTCAGTAGTGTTAAATGCCCCATTTAAACGGATCCACAATTTAACCTAAATAAAGGAACATTTTACTTTTACCAGTAAATGGTATCACTGAGGGGCAAAAAAAAAATTAACCAAGTACACAAAGTAGGTCATTTAAAATGTGCAAGCAGTTAATGAAAAGCCAACTTTTTATGACCTGGTTTAAGCTTCTCGTAGTTTTCGGCCCTCGTCCGTGTACGTCGTAATGATATTTTAGCCCGAGAGGAACCCGAGCAATCAACGGCTACAGCTCCACTCAGTTCTCACCTCAGTGGAGGAGGACGCCAGGGCATCCATCTATTAAACCCAAACCCAGACAGGACGCCAGGCTATGGCAGGGCCGACAGGGAGGGACAAACCAACGCTCACTTCCGCACCCACACGTCTTGGAGCTGCGGGTGTTTGGACGGCGGACGGGAAGCAGAAACGCGTTCGGCAAAACCGTGTGGTTCCACTGAATGTGTTTCTGGGGCGACATCGCTCGTCTTATGTAACACTAATGTGTTTCTGGTTTTTTGGTGTTTTTTTTTTTTCCCCAGTCCACAGAGTGCTACGTTCTTGTCCCACACTGAAGTCATTTGAGGTCGGGGTGGATGTTGGACGTGATGAGGGTGTAAACACCAGTGGTTGGCAAACAGAGGCCTTTGGACCAAAATCTGGCCCTCAAACAAAAAGTATTTGGCCTCTCTATTAAAGCCCTCCCTCTTTCAAAACTTTATCATATTTCTCATAAATCTACTGTAGATAACACTGTACTATAAATACAAGGCTCAGTTACATATAAATAAACATGAATTTGTATCATCTATTAATATTAACTACTGTGGCCCTGTTAGACCTCACTCGCTAATGGGGAAAATTTCATCTGCCCTCAGATCAAAACCAGAAACAAGTAGTTCATTCACAAGAGAATAAAACCAAACAAATACTCAAACAAACTATTCACGTTATAAACATATAGGCCCGTGTCTCCACTGCACCTGCAAGGCCACAGCAGCCCCCGCCGAGCGGTGCCGCGGCGCCCCCCCCGCCTCCGCCGAGCGGTGCCGCGGCGGCCGGGGACTATCGCGGAGCCCTGGCAGAGGTACAGCACGTGGTCAGGTTTAGGCTACGAAATATCAGCAAGTCAATAAAGAGGGTAAACACATCTTTCCCGATTTTAACCAAGGTCACTGAGTTTTCTAAACATAACCCTAAAAGAAGACATTAATCAGCATCAGTCGGGGTAAAAAAAAAAAAAGTCATTTGAATTTGTTTATGTAAATTAGTAGTGTTCAGTATAAACACTATTTTAGGAGGCTGAGAAAGTGTTTTCTTTGCAGTGAACATTTATAATCCCCCATTAGCTGAGCGCTCACTTCAGCTTTCACCTCCCTCTAAGTGATTTAGACAGCTTGTTAATCACTGTGACCCCTCGGATTTATCTCTTGACCCCTCGGGGAGATTCCGGCCCACAGATCGGGGGCCGCTGCTTTTAGATAATATGGCTAATATTGGCCGTTGTTTACATCCCATCTGCCGTGGCCACGTTGCCAAACTAGCCCAGAACCCAGCGACTGACCGACGTTGTAAAGGAAGAAAAAGAAATTGTAGATTGTAGGGATATTGCTGCTGAGATCAATCCATGTCTGTGCATGTGGATGTAACGTCAGATTAGGGGATCAGATGCCTCAGCCAGCATCCGCTCACAGTCTTTCCTGATGTGCAAAATGTCCTCCTTCTGCAGGAGGGGCGGGAAACCGACTGCAACCACGGCTTCATAGATCCTGGTCAATATAGGCCAGAATCTGGCGAAGACGTTGTCACCTCTTGTCTCTCTCTCACGGCCTTATGAGGCATCTTGGAACCATCTTTTTTCCCGTTCATTAGGTCATTAGGCAGATGAGACAGACTTCGTATCATGAAAATGAAAAAAACATCTGCATTATGCAGCCTACGGAAGTCCAATCTGTTCTTCTACAGCATCAGTAGTTCCTTGTTTGATACATTAATAAAATTATTTCCTGTCAAAGTTGAACCATGAAGAAAACATGCGCCACATTATACTTTAACCGGTTTGATATGTACAGGTACCCCATGTTGCCCAGGTGCAATAACAACGTATTCACTGTCACATTCGCACATTCATTACTTTCCTTTCTGCATCACCTCACCTCCATTAACAGTTAATCATGGTCCATGCAGCGGCTTTTAATGCAATTGTTTACTTCTATCACTGAGGAAATGTCTGGCCCGCTCAGCCGACATGCCCCGAATGTAAAGCTGCTCCGGGGGGGTCCTGATGAACGGCCGGCGTGCGTCACGGAGGGGGGCCGCCACGCAAACCCGGACTCCTCGATGCCCCGCATCAAACAGGCCCCAAGGACAAACCAGCAAGACACATAAAGCCCGGGGCATTAATTATTCAGAGGCGAGGCGGTTGTCGGAGGCAGATAAATGTGTTTTACAATTCCACCTTGCTTTTCACTGCAATTGAAGCCGGAAGGGATGGAGAGGAAAAAAAAAAAAAAGGAGTGCAGTTGTCCTATATCATAGACTTTATCTCCTCAGATGAATAAACGCAGTTCAGTAAACTGAATGGCAGCATGTGTGGAGAGGGGCTGTGTAAGCTGGAAACCCTTATTTATTTGCAGTGAAGCCAATGAAACTACGAGGTAATCTAAATTGAATTGAATTGAGGCTTTAGCGTGAAAAGTGTCTGAAATAGCTTTGGTGAACTTAAAAAAAAAAAAAAAAAAAACCCTAAAACAAATGGTGAACTGAGAGGCTGCAGAGCGAAGGAAAAAAATCATTCCTGAATTAATTTACTTTTTGCCAAATTTATATTCATATTCATTATGATTAAGTCTTGTGTTTGAATGTGCAGCGATATTAGTTTTATTGTCATTGCACTTGAGAAAGATAAAGTCACCTCGGGCTACTCTTTTCAGTTTCATGTCTGAATTAATTTTTTTTTCTTATTTTGGGTGAAATTCTGTCGATTTTATGTATTTTTTAAATTTTGCACCGTATATCAGATTTAACTTACACCGACCAGGGATTCAGTCCCTCATATTATCTGACCAGTCATTCGATTAAACAACAAATGCTGTTTTTAGAATTAACTACCGAAAGTACTTCAACAGAACAGCCCGTGTCAGAATAATATGTCTTCTACTATTGAATTGTAAAGGGGGAGTTATTGATTTGTACATAACTTTAATGTACTGCTGGGTACCTGGAGTTTTTGAAGTACCACAAAATGGAATCACTCAAGTGAAGTACCAGTACCTTAAAGGTGCTTTATGCAAGATTTTGCTGTCGCTATGTAGCGTTAGCATTACCAGCTGTTGCAGCCATTATTGAATTTAAAAGACAAGATGTCAGAATACAACCTCTGAGCGGTGCTGCTACTTTCTCTCATGCTGAACTGAGGATAGACTGGACGTGATTCATTATTGCAAACTGGTATAACGGAACAGGCCGGGGCTAAGTGGTTAGCATGCTAACTTCAGTAGAAGGAAAGTGATAGAAATAGAGGCAAAACAAGAGTTGATGTTGCCGTTGCTTTCCACCGATGGAGACGGCTCTTTGTGAGTAGAGGAATAAAGTCGGATGCTGAAAATGCAAAATCTCTTTTAGACTGGTTAGTAAATAACTGTTAATGCTAACGTTGGCTATATAGCGATAGCAAAAAAATTACGTGTAGCACCTTTAAAATTGTACTTGTGCAGTTGTTTAAAGGCACCTATCACTGAGATTTTCTGAGTGACAAGAAGAATCTAACTAACGCATTTTGATAACGATAGAAGCTAAAGCCTACAGATGTTTAATGAACTGCCACATCGGCTAGCATAGCATAGCACAGAAATGCTAGTTAATGACTGACGGGCGGCGCCACGGGTTTCTCAGCGCCCGGACTCGCTGTGATCCGTGTCACGTTACACGTGCCCGTCGACCACGACTAGTTAAAAATCCACAAAACCCGCCAGAAAAAGGAGAAAAATCTGAAACAAGTGCAAGCGGTTGAGTTCAAGGGGCTGGATTTAGCATAGGAGCCGGTTTGACCATGACCGTATCATCTTCCTGCTGACGACAATCACACCACATACAGCATGGCTACACGCTACTAGCATCATTGCATCATTGCATGAAGAGAAAGAAAAAACGGTCCTCTTGAGGTTTTATTTATCGGAGCTCCATAAAGTTTGGGGGACGTCATGGAAGAAAACCTGGAGCTGCCAGTTTATTCTGAATCCTGGTCCTGAAGCAAAGCGTCACTACCCATAATGAAGTTAATAGCGTCTCTCGTTACACCCTCTCTGCCTGGTAAACACCCATGTCTTTCAGACTCCGTGCCCACAGCGTGCAATGCAGGCTTTCTGTTGAAAATAAATAAATAAAGAAGTAAATAAATTGTATTCGCAGAGCCCAAACCCAAATAGCCCTGATGACTTCATCAGGTTTATTTTCTCAAACCACAAAATACTTCGTTTTCTCTAGCTGGGTACTATGCTTCATGACCATTAAATTGACTTTGACTTGTAAAATCAGCAGAGATCCCTTTTTAAAAACGTTGCCTGTTACAGTGTTGGACGAATCCGTACCGCGTTCCTCGGATTTGTGCCGCGGCCCTGAGGGAAAAAAGCGGTTTCCTTAGATCCTTAAAACATCATCGGAGACGCAAGGTTTCCCTCTGACAGCTGTGATGTGTGAATTATGCAAGCGTGCATCTGAATATGTATGCAAGCATGTGTTTGCCCCCTGAGTGTCCAAGTGTGAGTCCGTGTGTGTTAACCGGCGGCGCCGCGTCCGCGGGCCGCCTCGGTTCCCGCGTGGGCGGGGCCGGATCCCGGCGCCGCCTCGTGCCCCCATCCCGAAAAAAACCTCCGCCTAAATGCCTCCGCCGCTTATCTTCCTCCGGGGTGGATTACGAAGCGCTGTGGATTGATGCCGGGCGGCACGTTATAAAGGCGCCGCCGGGGGCCGCGGGGGCCTCCTCTGTGCACGCCCTCTCTCCGCCGCTGTCCGAGAGCGGGACACGCACAGGGGAAATGAGAGTCTGGGGGGGGGGGGCACGTGAAAACTCTGTGATCCGGCTGTTACTGCTCCTCTCAGAACAAGCCGCCATGAGCCGCCTTCGCCGGAGACGGCGGAGTATCAGAGGACGTTCTCTCTCTCTCTCTCTCTCTCTCTCTGCCAAGGAAGCAAAACAAAGGAAGTCTGCGCCGCACGCTCTCTCCTCGCTCAATACAACCCACTCCGACGACGCCGCCACCACCTCATCGTCACCTCATCGCCACCTCCCAAAACTCAGGAGGCCCACCCATCCACCCCCACCCATCGGCCCACGCCCTTCACCGCTCTCTGCCCGGCCCTGCTGCCAGGAGATGGAGCGTGTCCTTACTAAAGGTTATTACACCACATTTCCTGTGTCATCCAGCGGAAGACAAACCTATTTTTTTTTTTTTATCCTCAGCAGCAGGGAGTGTATTCACGGAGAATTCTAGATTGCGTTTACTCCAATGCATAGGCGTGTGCCGAGGTTATGATTAGCGTTCTCTTCACAGCTGAGGGCGCTTTATGTTCTCGTGCACTCCCTTTTTTTAGGGGTTTGCCAAATTTTAGACCACCTCTCTTTGTCCTGAGTCCTTTCGAGTGATATAAATTGACTTTATGAGATTTCTACTCCAGGGACAGCCCAATAAAAGGGAACTAAAACGAGGTGATCTGTGTGGCCCTTTGGCTTCTCTAAGGCCCGACAACAGCCCTTAGCTGGAAATTGAAACTGCTGTAAGTAATCCCTTCGTGCGCCCAGTTACCTTATGCCGCCGCCGCCGTGGTTGCCGTGGAGAGAGGCAAAATAACAGCCGGCTGCTCCGGAGCCGGAGCTGGGCGGCTTCCAGCTGAGAAATCTGCACAATTGCATGAATGTGAAGCACTGGGGGGGAGAGAAAAGAGAAAACAAAAACAAAAAAAACAAAAACACAAAAACAAAAAAATAAAGAAGCCCTGGCCGGGTGAATTAAGGTTAATAAAACCTCACGGCTTCCCACGGCAATAATCACGAAGGAAACCTTGTTCTCCGCTGAAGGGTTCTACCAATTATATCAGATTATCTGCCCTTGAATGTTGCGATCGCTGAAAACTACAGTCCCAAATGTCAGGAAAAAAAAAAATTGCCTCAGAGCAGTTACCATGGCATCCTAGTTAACTCAATACAAACCTAAGATGTGATTTTCTTTTTCTATCCCTGTTCTTCTTCTTTGAGCCAATGGACCTGTCATATATTTATATTTATATATATATATATATATATAAAGTCTGTTCGTGTGCACAGAGTATAGAGAACACCTCATTTTATTTGTTAGATTTTAAACCTAAGTCGGGGGAAGTCAGTGATTTCAGAGCCTCCCTTCAGTGGGAAAAGTGAGAAAAACACAGCTGGAGTCTGGTGAGAACAGCAGCAGTCAAGGATTGATTTCCTCCCCTCAGCACTTCAGATCAACAGAGACATTATTGGAATTGTGCACAACTGTGAAAGAAATGTCCCCCCACTTTGATTGAAATGGATTTTTTTTTTCCTCCTTTTCCCCCAGCTGCATTATTTCCACACAAGTGCGGATCTGCTGATAGTTTAGTGGTTCAGGGTTTTTTTGTTTGTTTTTTGGTTTCTGGTCTTTTTTGTTGGCGACGGAGCTCGTTTCTAACAAAAAAAAAAAAAAATGAATGAATAAATAAAACGTTTTTGAGCTGAGGGTTTGAGTGAAAGGGGGCAAGAGGGCAGGGCCCTGGGGGGGTTGGGGTGGGGGGCTGGCTCTGCTGTTGACAGAGAGAGAGAGAGAGAGAGAGAGAAGGAGAGAGAGAGAGAGAGAGAGAGAGCACCGTGGTTTCCTCAAGCAGCTTAGAGAGAATTAATCACAGGACCAGAGCTGATCAAAGATGTTTCCTGTGGGGGAAGCGAAGAATGAACCTGGAGCTGGGACGGATTTCATTGTCTCTGTCCCCGAGTTCGTCTGCCAGGCTCAGCCTCTTCGTCCATATGTGCCTGCGAACGGTATAGTTTGCATTTTTAAACATGCCACTGCTGTCACCTGCAGGGCAAACGCGGCACTGCGCGCCGTCCTCGCCGTGTCCTGATTCTGGGTTGGTTCTTTTTGTTTTTAACCCCCCCCCCACCCACCCTCTCCTCCTTCCTTCCTTCGCCAGAGAAATCAACATCATTAAAAATAGATGCGGCCGCAATAGAGCAAACAGCTTCTCCTCTGGCGCGAATCGCATTGCGCGCGTATTTCTTCCCCCGGCGAATAACATCCGATGGGCCTCGAAAACCCCGGCAAAAAAAAAAGAAAAGAAAAATTTAAAGCAGAGGCTGCCGGGCTCCCCAGAAAATACATATAGAAGAAGGAAAAAATTTACAGTTTTGAGCAATGATACTAAAATACAACACACATGAGGGACTCTTCACGTGAATAGAGACACACGGAGGAAACGAAACACACTTGACCTGTGATCAGAAGCGGCCGGTGCGATGGAGGACGGGGGAACCGAGTCCAGCTGGACGGCGGAGACACTTCCTGTCCTGACCTCCAGCCGCTCCTCTCGCGTCGTACAGTTTCACTCGACCGCTCCGACGTTGTGAGCATCTGTGGGCGAGCGAATCCCGAGCGGATAAATACCCTCGCCAGAGTATGATGATGACGACGAAACGCGTCCACTCCAGCGCCTACCCCACCCCCCACCGACGGAGGCCCTTTTCCGCGTCGTTTCTAGCCCACGGACACCGTCGCTACGCCGTGATAAGGGGGGCGCCCGGCGGGGCGGCGGGGCGGCGGGGCAGAGACACTCTGCACCTGATCTCATCGCATTGCTTCTCTCAAGCTTTATTCCAAACTCTCATTTCCAAAGCTCAAAACAAGTTGCGTCCGCCGTTCTGCTCGCGTATAAAGCGGCTTATCGTCTTCGGACCTTTTTGCCCGCCGGTTATTTGAGGTTTTCACGATGAAACAATTATCTCCTTTTGAGATGGTGACTGATGAGTTTCAGATCGCAGGAACGGGAACCTTTCACTTTTTTTTCCCAAAAGCATCTACTCAGTGATCCGCTCTTTCATTGCACAGATAAGCCAAATAATTAACAAGCAAAGCTACACCGAGACACCTCTTTTTTCTCCCCCTCCCCCAGTAATTTTTTCTCATTCGTCGCCTGCTTTCAGCAACCAGATTATGCCTGAGTTCAAAAGGGTATTATGATCATGTTGTGGGACTTCAAAGGCCGACGTCAGCGTGTCCCCGGGGATTTAATGTGCAAACCTCGGCTCTCACCAAATGAATAAACAAACAGTTTTCCGCGTTTGTTTTATCCTGCCGAACATCTTGCTCGTCTATTAAAAAATAATAATAATAATAATGATAATAAGATGCTGAAGCAGCCCGTGCTCCACTACCGCAGGGGAAAAAGGCTTTTGCAGAGGAGCGGGGTTCGACGACGCATCCCAGAACGCGGCACGGCATCTCCAGAGCGGCCGTCGGCGCCATCCGAACCTCACGCGACTCCCGTCTGAGTTAAAGGTCGACAAAATACCGGGGAGGCCTCTCGGTCTGACCCGGCACGGTTCGGCGGCACCACTAATTACAGCCTCCGAAGTGACTGTTAAAATGAAATAAATCAAAATTAAATCAACACCCTCTTAAGCAGAATTAAAACAAACTGAACATTCTAATCCTCATGAAGGGAGGATTTATTGCAGTGTGTTATTCTGCATTAGTTTCTATCTGGCTGTACCTAATAAACTGGTAAGTGATTCATTTAATCCCTCTGTGTCACAGAGAATCAGTGTTTTTCACCCTAGAACTGGACTTAAAACTTCAAATAGCCATCTATTCATTTATTTCACCGCTGGGGTTGTGTGCAGGTAAGAAAATCGATAAGATAACCTCAGTTTGGGCCATTTTCTCGCACTTACATGGTTGTTAAAGATAACGAGACAGTAATAGATCGCACATGGTGCAACGTTAGTGACCATGACAGCAGCGGTGCATAGATAACTGCTTCCGCTTGTCAATAATCCCGGCATGCGATGCTTGGGTGCAGACAAACAAAAAAAAAAGCGAACAAACCATGCCATCAGGCCGTCACGCCGTCACCACGTCTTAAACAAATAGCCCCGGCGCTGATTTAACCTCGAGTGACCGTTTGGGCTGCTGTCCCACCCGTGACGAGCCGCTCGCGGTTCGCAGAGCCCAGGTCTCCGTCTGAGATCGTCCTGAACTTCGAACGGTCCTGCGTGAGGTTCGGATGGCGCCGAGTCGTCCCGGGCCCCAGGCGGAGTGTCGCCTTGATGTTCCTCTTTTTCCGTTTGCACATCCCCGTCGCCGACACATTACAGCATCGCCTTTTGTCCGGCACTGGCAAGTCTCCACTACTGTTCAGGGGTCGGACGCTAAACACATAAAAAAAGAAAAACAAACTGTACCATCAGCATAAAAGGCCCTTTGGTGCCTCAGCGTTCCATCTGTTCACCCCCCCCCCAGTCAACACAGCAGCCCCCCCAGGGGCGACCACGTCTCCATTCATACACGACTTCCATTACGACATATGTTCCCCTACGTATGCGGCGGAGTGTGTTGCCAGGGACAGCGGTGGTGGCGAACGGCACGTGGCGAACGCAAACAAACCATTAATCTCTGCCCAGCGAGCCGGGGGGGCCAGGCGGGGGCGGGGGGGGGGGGCGGCTGGGGCACCGCGAGCGTTTCCTGAAACACTTTTCTACCGCTTGTTTAGGCTGCAGGGATGATGCAAATCATAAGGCTGCAGCATGTGTTTGCTTTAAAAAAAATGAACCACAAACAAAGCAAATTTATTAATGTTTTACAATTGGGCAGGGGGGCAGAGAGAGAGACAGAGAGACAGAGAGACATAGAGGACGTCTGGAATCTGGATGTTAACCTGTTTAAAACGGCCCCGTGAGTACAAACGAATAGCCCCGGATGGCGGCGGCGCTCTGTCTCCCTCACTCTCGATTACAGTCACCGCTGCAGCTCTTATCATTGGCCCGTAAAAGCACCTGCGCTGCCAAAGCGTACGGCGGCGGGGGCGGCGGGGGGGCATAACAAATAAGAGAGGGGAAAAAGAGAAACATCTGGTGGTAGCGGTATGAAAATAACCCGTGGAAAAAAAATAATAAAAATATCACTCGGCTTGAAAGGAAAAAAAATAAAATAGAACTACACAAGTTTTGCTGTGCGTGTGTTCTGCTTCATCTAAACACTTCGGGTGTCTCTCTCTCTCTCTCTCTCTCTCAGACACACGCACACACACACACTCAAAAACACACACTGGGCAATCAGGTGCGATTGTGTCAGTAATTGGCGAGGAGTTCGACGCGGCTCCTCGGCGCAACAAGGCTGATTGTGTTTGAACCGCCTCTGATTGATTGTTCTCCCGCTGCCGCCAAGACGTGCACGCCGCATCCCGGGAAGCGACCAAAACAATAAATAAACAAATAAATAAAATGCCCTGAACATCAGTTCCCAGTAAAGCCGGGTCCGACCCGTCCCACCCTCGCCAGGCAGCGAATCCTCCCCCCCCCAGCCGCAGGACCGAAATGACCCTATTGAAGAGTCGTCGCTGGGAAGGTAATTCCTCAGTGGGTTTCTTTTTTTTCTTTATCTGACGAGAATTGAGCGAGCTCCGCTCCAACCGGTCGTTTTACAGCTTTTCTGTGAAACGCGTGGCATCTGCTTGGATCCGCTCGGATCCGCTCGGAACCGCTTGGATCCGCTTCTCTGTCCGGCACGCGGACACCAGGCCAAAAAGAACGTACCCGAAATGATTATAGCTGCAAGAAGTTGGAGATAGTGAACCAACGTAACAGAGGCACGAACACGGTAGAAGTCGTGGAAAAAAAAGGGAACCCGGAACAACCTGGAGACAAAAGGGTTCTAACCATTGTTGATTTGTCAAGACTGTGTGAGACCTGAGCTCTGCACAGACCAAAGCCCACTAAAGGCGGCGTCGCTGGCGTCAACGGGCAGATTTCAATTTCAAATGCTGCAAAAGTTTATAATACTGCACGCCACTGCGTTTCCCCTGATCGCTGGGCCACTCCCAGACGCCACTCCCGGACGCCACTCCTGGACGCCACTCCCGGACGCCACTCCCGGACACCACTCCCGGACGCCACTCCCGGACGCCACCGGGGTTTATGGGGGGTGACGCCAGCGGCTCTGTCCTGCCTCTGGGTGGACTTGAGGGAGTCGGCGCCCCGGTGTCCCGGCAGCCAAGCCACGATGCAACGCTGCTAAACGACAGCTGCTGGCACGGGTGACAGGAAAAAAGGAAAATACACAGAAACTTGTTTTTTTCAATTACAAATATATCGGAACCAAAGTTGTTTTTTGGTTTTGTACTACATGTCCCTCATGGGCTACGCTCCCAGGACACTATGTGCTTTCCTTGTACGCAGCAGACGGGGGTGATCTCATGTTGTAGGTGGGCCTGTCTTTCTCTTTTTTTTCTTTCTGTATACAAGAAACGTGGCATTTTATTACAAAAAAACCAAAACTTTTTAGTCTTGCAAATGTCAGTGTGTGAACAGTTTCTCCTTTTCCATTGTCGCCGTCTCTTGTCCTGCACCTGGGGTTGGATGCTGAATCCATCTTTTTCAGCGATGAATATAAAACCTTTTTTTTCTCGGTACAGGGAAAGCGTAACTTCAGGGCAGTAATCTGATGAAAAATTAGTATCCAAAAAAAAAAAAAAAGAAAAACCCTGTGAAGCCAGTAGGCGACTTTCCCACCAGCCGAGCCTGCTGGCAGTCGGTGGCGGTGGTGAAGGCCTAGATGTGCTGTTCTTGGCCCGGTTGGCCTCCACCCTGCACCTGGAGCGGGATTCCGGCCGGCCGGGACGTGGGGCTGAGTCACGACTCGGTGCCGGCTCTGAAGAAAACAGGTGGCGGGGAAGTGGAGCGTGTCAAGGAGAAGTGATGAAATGACGGAGTCGGGGCTTTTCTCCGGGTCGTTTTTATGTTTTTTGTCGTTTTTATGTTTTTTTTGAAAGTTTGACGCTGATGGCGCGATGGTTAAATCAAGGTGGATTAGAGAAGTGGGAACGCCAGCTGACAGGGCAGACAGCGCAGGAAGTAATGCATAAATATGTTAAGGTATGATACGAAAAACAATCTTTCTGGATGAACTCTTACCGCGCTTTTAAAACTTCCACTTGTAAAAAAGAAAAATCTGTTCTGGAGGCCAAACAATGGGATAAATCACCATGATGCGAGCGCGACAGATGGTTTTGGTTTTGTTTTTTTTTTCTTTCGCTGGACCGGGACGCCGAGCGACGAGGTCAGCGGTTTTTTCGCGTCCAGCACCCAGCTGCTCCATCACAGGCGCCGACCGGCCAGAAACGCCGAAGGGAATCTCCCGGTAGTCGGGCGGTGTCGGAGCCCGGCGGATTAAAAAAAAAGAAACAAAACAAAAACATAACAACAACAATGACAAAACAAATCGGGTTGCTGATGAAAAAACGGCACGCGAGCCCCATAAACCTGCTTCCTGGACGCATTAAAGATGAGGAAACACAGAAAAGGCTTCGTTAATTCTGCTAATGGAGCTGCATGAGAAAAGAAAAGAAAAGTTACAAACCATATGTCTAAGTTGGGATAATAGCAACATGACCCCCCCCCCCTTAATTGCAATAAAGGAAGTGTTGACTCATTTTATTTTCTCTGCCCCCGACAAAGTCTCTGGCTCGGAGCGAACTGGAGCGAGTCCATCTGAAAAAAAAAGAAAGAAAGAAGGATGTTTCACATGATTGACCCTGAAATAGAACAAGGCGGCCACGAGAGCCCCCCCATCCCCCGACCACCCCACCCCCGCCACCCTCGGATGAGCTCTCCTTTGCCGCCACTTGGGGGAAATATTCCTGTCCTGACCGGAGGCGATAATTCAACACTTGGGTCGAATCTTCCTCGGGGGGCCGGGGAACGTCGGGGCCCCGACGGCAAGTCTCGTCGGCGCAAAAGTCCGGCCGGGTTTTGATTTCCCGAAAGATAATCTTTCTTTGTTGCTTCCCTTTATTTATCTATTTATTTGCCGATACGCGGAAACGTGCCCCTTTGCCCTGGACATCACCTGATAAATGCAACATCCCCCCAGCACAAAATCCACCTCCGTATCAACCTGTAGCCGACGTTAAGGACTCGACGCGGTAGAACAGAGGCCCCTCAGGCGCGAACGGCTCGCCGTGACATTTCAGGAGGACGATTACACCTGGCGAAACAATTTAAGAGCCTTGAAGGATCATTGAGCATCAAACGATTCTGCTCCGGGCCGGGAGTTCATTTCTTTTTTTTCCCAGCGCTGTGAGGGAAGCTCTGCTTCAAAGCTTTTCCCAGCGCGTACCGAGGATGACGACGGGTTTCCGAGCAACCTCGGCGTGCTGTGTTGTTTTTTTCCTTTTATTTTGGCGGCGGGGGGGGGGGGGGTTGGCCTCGTCACCGAGCTCGGTCCAAAGCAAGACCCAGTGGATTACACACACACACACACTCAAACAAACACTTTCAAACACAACCACACACACACACACACACACACACAAAAAAGGCCCATGCATCCCACCCCCCAGGTCACGCCTTCATCACCCCCCCCACCACCGAGACCTTAAGACGACGGCGGCACCGACGAGGGTGAAAACGTTCACGAGAGAGGCGAAGAACGCGAAGGACGGGAGGCCTGGCGACCAGCAGAGGTCTCACAGCCCCACCTTGTGTTCAAAGGCAGGAAGTGTCACACATGCGTGTGCACAGACACACACACACACACACACACACACACACACACACATGCATACTTATAAAACTGCAGCTGACGCTTTCTCTCATGTCCAAGGGGTTTATTCATATAGAATATATTTACTCTACCTTTCCTTTTACCTAACTCGTGCCGGTAAAGCTGCTGTATTAAATTTGAAGATTTAATGGCTGAAGTAATGGGCTCCGGGCTCCGGGCGCACCGCGAAAAATCTGGCCCACATGTCACGTTTCCCCCTAAGGACGAGGTCTAAATCGTTCCAACCTTTGAGTCAGAGTTTACCTGAAAAAAGAAATGGCTTCAGTCGCGCTTTGTCATGTTGTCATGGCAACGCACCGAAACGAAACGGTAAACATCCCTCGCTCCTTTGACGCCGTCAGTGTCGGCCTGTTAGCATTGTTAGCGCGTCCGAAGCAGTTCACGTCTTCAGGTTTTGGGGGTTTTATTTATTCATTGTTATTGTTTGTTTCGCTTGTTTCTTTACTTATTTCTTAGACGTCCCGCGGTCGACCTCGCGGTTCGCAGCCCGGTCAAATCGGATCACTGTGTGCGGAGGAAGGAGGGTGAGGTCATGGTGAATCAGCAGAACGGCATGGCGAGATGAACGGTGAGGTCAACGGCGAGGTCAACGGCGCTCTCGGACACGAAAGGAGGAAAAATGAAAAAGAAAAAAAGAAAAAGAGAGAGCGTCAGGACGTGGGGCCGGTTCGCGTTCTGGAGTCCGTAGCGCAGGATATCAGGGCGTCCATGGTTTGGTTTTGGGGTTTTTTTTTACCCCCCCTTGCAGCTCAGAGGCTTTTTCGGGGGGGGGGGGCTGACAGTAATAAACAGTAACAAACTTTAACCTCTCTGGGGAACTCGAGGGTTTGTTGATCCCGAAGTTTTTTTCGAGCGTTTCCAAGTTCCCAAGTTTTGCTCCCGAGTGAGTCATCCTGGCACCGGGAAGATCGGAGCTAATCAAAAATTACATGCTTTTCTTTTTTCTTTTCTTTTTTCTTTTCCTTTTTTCTTTTTCTTTCTTTCTTTCTTTCTTTTTTTATCATTGTTGGCTTAATTTCAGTGCAAAAGTCAATTGCATGTGAAGCGATCATCCATGGACAACCCTGCAGATGGGTCTCATTCTCTCCCTCTCTTCTTTTCTGTTTCCTCTTTTCACCCCCCCTCCTCACCCCCCCCCCCATCCCTTCTTTCTCACTGCAACATCTGTGTCAGATCTAAAGAAAACAATGTCACCCCACTCAAGCACACTTAGCACTTATCCGTCCAAGCAGCAGGCAGGTCCAATAACGGGGGATCCGCCACGGGACTCGCAGCCTATTGCTTCTGGATTGGAGCAGGGGTGACTCGGGGGGGGGGGGCTGGCGAACATGGAGGACCAGGTTTTGGATTGTTCCAGGGGTTAAACCTTATCCACAGGATTTCCATCACAAAAGCCTCCTCGGCAGTGAGCAGACGTGACCTTGGGGCCTGCCAGAGACAGACCGAGGAAGTGAATTCAACCCCCCCCATTCACGTGTAGGCCTCATAGGTCGCTGTCTATCACACCACAAGTAGCCCCCCCCCGCCTCTCACACTGGCCGGAGTCCCTTTATTATGCTGATCTAATGACTGTGGAGGGCAATCCAGAAAGACCTTCATTAGAACGAGGGCGGCGGTGGCAGCGGTGGCAGCGGTGGCGGCGGTGGCGGCGGTGGCGGCAGCAGCGGCGGTGGCTGTGACAGTGGCAGCTCACGCTCTCCCGCCAGAGCTGAGCCGACACCGGGCGCCGTTCGAAACGCAGGCTCAGCGGCGGCAGAACCGTCCCAGAATTCATCAATTGATCTGTTTTGATCTAAACACATCTAAAAATGAGATGACAAACTGTCTGATAAGTAACTATAGCTGGATCAAGTGACACTGCAAAGATGATAAATAACTCAGTTGTCATTCACAACAAAGAAAAGGGGAAAACAAAAACAAAAAACAATGTATTAAATACAGGGGTGTTGACTAAAGAGCTGGGTCTTTATTAAAAGGCCAAGAGGGATTCTGCCGATCGTTCCACCAAAGGCGAGCAGTGTGGCCGTTGGCTGCGTGGCGGCGGTCGCGTCAGGCGCCCTTCCCCGGCAGGGCGAGCCCCCTCGGGGGGGTGGCACGTTGTCGGGCCGGCGGGCGGGCGGGCATGCGGTCAGGCAGTGGTGGGGGGGGCAGCCAAGCCAAACAAAAACGACAATGTGACACGTGTAACCCAATAGTGAAAAGGTAAAAGTGTTAACACCTGTTTTGAATGGCCACCGTCAAAGTCCTAAAATAATAAAGTTTACCATCGCAGCCTCCTCCCGCGTTCTCTCTCAACAAGCCTGGGTCTTTGTTGTATCTGGGTTAGAATTTTAGGTCACATGAAATTTGGCCAGAAAAATCGAGGTTTTCCTGGAATTTTTCACCCACTGATAAATGTCAAAACTGTAAAGAAAAAAGTTAGGATAAAGGAAAAAATAGAGCGTTATTGGCAGGTTCAAGTGCCCTGGGGCCCCAGACCCTGAGGGGCCCCATACTCATTGTTTGTCAGATGGTTTGTGGTCATTTCATCAATTGCCACCAGTTGTGTCGTGACTCTGCGCCGCTAAAATCACAGCATCAACTCAAACGACGCCGCTCTTGAAGCAGACCCCGGGCCCCCGCCTCTTCTCACGCGTCGGGTCGGGTCGGGTCGTAGCCACGGATCGAGCGAAGTGAGCCAAGCTCACGACCGGGAGGCTGCTCCGCGGTGGAACGGTTCCGGTTCCGTTTCCCGGGATCGTTCTCCGCCTCCCGCGGGAGAATGAATCTATTTTCTCTTGCTGGGGAGGAGCGACCCGTAGGGACGACGACTCCTCCCGAAAGTCGCAACCGGGGACTCAGGGCTTGAAAGCCGCTCACGCTACTTCCTCATCCGCCTCTCTCTGACACCCCCCCCCCCCCCCCCAGGCTCCCAGCCTCTCCCTCCTCCCCAAACCTGTTATTTCTTTACGTACTGTACTTATTCCGCGGAAGGCGGCAAGTATTTCCGGCTACACCTGCCTGTCTACTCTCTCTTTCTCACGCTTCACGCCGGTGGGTTACTTGTAAATTAGACAGGGCTGATCTACGCTGTGATGAGCTTTGATGACAGGACGGGAGGGAACGTCACCGTTCTCACCACGGTCCTGGTTTTCTTCCACAAAAATCCAAATCGGAGATATGTTTTGGTTTTGTTTTTTTCGGCCTTTGATCCGTGTAACGAGTCGCGCCTCGTTTTTCAGGCGATGCAAACGGCGACGCCCTCGCGGCCTCCGACCCGTTGCCGCCGCAACACGCATCTCTGGGACGCCGTGGCCAGTTGTCAGGCTATAAAATTTCACGTAAAAAAAAAAAAAACAACAAAAAAAACGGAAAAACCCCCCGAACATCCTCGGCGCAATGGGTTTCTTTGTAAACAAGACAAGAGCTGCATGCAACCACAGACAGAGCCTTTGTGTGTGTGTTCCATTGATCTCCCCAGCAATCATCCCACAGGGTTTTTTTTTGCTGTATTTATTTTCATTTAAGTAAATACTATTTAACTGAAATTTCACCCGGGAGGAGTTGGTTTCCCACCATGAGCCGGTTATGGAACGAATTCATCCCTCGCCCGGTTTAGGTGCCGACTCCGGGACGGAGCGGCGCTTCCCGTGAGCCGTTACCTCCGTTACCGCCTCGTTAGTCTCCGGCGGCGGAGGCCTCCGGCGGCAGAGGCCCCCAGCGGCGGAGGCCCCCGGCTCCCGGCGGCACCGCGGCTTCGCGTTCATGGCGCGGGATTTCACCTCTGGAGGGGAGAGTTGCAGCCGCCGCGTGATCTGAGGAACAATGAGTGAGTGAGTGTGTGTGTGTGTGTGTGGGGGGGGGGGGGTCACTGTGGAAACCATGTATCTTATTAACTGGCGGGGGAGGAGGCATTCAGATCCCTCTCACCAGGGATGGAATCTAACTCAATGCAACTACTCAATTAATCTACTTCAGTACAATTTTCAGCTATATATATATATATATATATATATATATATATATATATATATATATATATACCCATTTTCTGCTGCATGATATTTCTGTCTCACTTCATATCAGAGGTAAATATTGCACTTCGTCCTGCGCTACTTTTATCATGTGAGTCTATTCACCACCAGTTATTTTTGCATTTTTCTGATCACGCATAAAACGATCGAATACCATTATAAATTGAGATCAGATAATGTGTAAGTGACACCAACACACTGATGTGTCAGTAATTATAATCCATTAATGTGCTTCGTATCGTTCTGAAATGGACCGTCCTGCGTTGAGAGCACTTTTGCAGGGCGTTCACATGTAACAGGGTATTTCTGCACTGTGGCGTTACCGCTTTCACTCGAGTAAATGAGCTTAGTACGTCCTCCATCTTTGTCCTTTGCTTAAGTAAAGTAATTCTTCAATTAAAAAAAAACAAACTCCATAAATAGTAAAAGTCCCTTTTGAAAGCATCACTTAGGCAAAATGTACTGAAACTGCTCCTTATTCAGAAAAACGATTCCTGTGAATGATATTGTATCATGTGTTTACTACTGGATATTTATACTGATGCACTAATGTGTAACGAGCATTTTCCTGTCATACTTGGTTTTGGTGGACGTTTTATGACGTTTTACGTCATATTTTACGAGCTCATCACGTAGTTGCATGTGAAAATCTTAAACTCCTACAGTCACCAAAGCAGTGGAATAAGTGTAGTGGGGTTAAAAGGTGCAATTATTTCCCTCCGAGCTGAAGTGGAGTAGAAGCAATAATGAGCATAAAGTTGAAGTACTTAAGAAAACTGCGAGTACTTCCACTTTGTAGTTGAGTAAACGGACTTGGTCACATTCCACCGCCGTCGACACCAAAGATTCACAAAAAATCAAAGGAAAATAATAGGGCTGTTATTATTTCACATTGTTTACATTTTGCTCTCATTTTTCCAGCAATCATTGGTCATTAAAGGTGTCACCTTCCTCCGGTTTATTTTTTTCTGTCTTGCAACTGAGACGACGTCGTTTTTAAAATGCTTCTTTTTTTTTCGGAGAGGGGGGCCCCCTGTGCACGGGCCCTTCATCCGGACTGGCAGTCATATGGTTGCAGTTATCTTGTTTTAGCTGTTTTGTATTAACGGTAATGGGAGGGGGGGGGGCATCAAACGCCGGTGAATGCGAGATTACCAGTCGCCGACCCTCCGCCGAGGACCTTTTTTTTTTCTTTCTTTTTCCGGACATGATGGGATATCGATTACACGTGAATCAGACCAGTCGCGAACGCCAAGAGTCGGGGCAAATGTTTTGGATTAGATCGGACGCAGCTCCAGCGATCCGACCGGAGAATTTGCGGGGCCATCCGCGGGCCCCAAGGGACCCGAGATAAATACACGACAACGAACGATCACCGCTCCAGCGCGTGTCCATGGGAACTAGATGAGATAAATGAGCGGCGAATGTAGCTGCGCAGATTTGATGCAGATGTGGAAGCGTTTATTGTCAGCACTTCACACTTTTCTGGCTTGAAGGATGTTTTCATTTTTCGAGTTAAATCCTT